>JAJAGP010000297.1:307500-316220 GCA_025084515.1 Ancistrus triradiatus
CATGTGCATCTATATGAAGACGTGATTACACACAGGTGGATTCTATTTATCATCATCAGTCATTTAGGTCAACATTGGATCATTCAGAGATCCTCACTTTTCAGTTTTTTATTTCTAAAAAAAGTTTAAAATATCCAATAAATTTCGTTCCACTTCACGATTGTGTCCCACTTGTTGTTGATTCTTCAGAAACAATTACAATTTCATATCTTTGTTTGAAGCCTGAAATGTGGCAAAAGGTTGAAAAGTTGAAAGTTTTGCAAGGCTATGTGTGTGTGTGTGTGTGTGTGTGTGTGTGTGTGTGTGTGTGTGTGTGTGTGTGTATATATATATATAGATAGATAGATAGATAGATAGATATAGATATATACATGCACAATGTATATAATTTTTTCTTTTTACATTTTAGCTTAAAAAGATCACACTTCTTGTTACATCCATAACTGTTACATTTGAACAAGAATACATTTTTGCAACAAATGACACCTCGCTGTCACTTGCAAATGTAGTATTAAAATCCAGGGAAGGCATGGCTGTTGGTTTCTTATTAGCTGAAGTCCTTGTCTCTGATATGTCTGTGGATCTCATATGGCACATTTGAAAAGGCTCACTGTCCAGCATGTTGCTTGTAATCTGGTGGTCTCTGTAAAGATGCTTAGTAAAAGACTTAATGCTATGGTACATTCTTGGACAACCATCTTGGCTGCAGATGAGAGTGAAGTGCAGTCCCTCTGAGATTGCATGCATTCACAAAGATGCCAAATTAGCTTCTTTACCTCGGTGAACTGCGACTCGTGACATTTTGGAAATGTGTACATTCTGATTTGACTTACTGTATGGCATTAAGTTTGGAAATAAGGTTCAGTACCTTGGCTTTCCTGTTAGTTGAGATGGGCATTTCATAAATGTGTTCAAAGAAGGAGCTGAGCTGAGCTGGATAGGAAAGATTGCACACCCAGTAGAGCTTGAACACTTTGTCCACAGCACGTGTTAGTCCTTGTTCCAGAGGAATGGTAATTTAGTCACTCTTTCCAACAATCACATACTGCCATGTAGCACTTCTCAGGTTTCTAATAGAGATTAGCTGTGGCTGGTGGTTCTGTTATGAACCCTGTGAATCACAGAGGGAGGCTATGCTGCTTCCAGCCTAAGATGCAAACATATACAAAATCAAAGCTCAGTTTAGCAGCCATACAGTGGTGCTTGAAAGTTTGTGAACTCTTTAGAATTTTCTATATTTATGCATAAATATGACCTGAAACAACATCAGATTTTCACACGTCCTAAAAGTAGAAAAAAGAGAACCCAGTTAAAAAAATATTATACTTGCTCATTTATTGAGGAAAATTATCCAATATTACATATTAGTGAATGGAAAAAGTATGTGAACCTTTGCATTCAGTTCCTGTTGTGACAACCCCCCCCCCATATTACACCGTATGACCTCATTATATTTATATTTATTTATTTATATATATATATATATATACATACACACACACACAGTGGGGCAAAAAGGTTTTTAGTCCACCACTGATTGTGCAAGTTCTTTTACTTAGAAAGATGAGAGAGGTCTGTAAATTTCATCATAGGTACACTTCAACTATGAGAGTCAAAATGAGAAAAAAAATTCCAGGAAATCACATTGTAGGATTTTTAAAGAATTTAATTGTAAATCATGGTGGAAAATAAGTATTTGGTCACCCACAAACAAGCAAGATTTCTGGTAATCACAGACCTGTAACAACTTCTTTAAGAAGCTCTTCTGTCCTCCACTCATTACCTGTATTAATGGCATCTGTTTGACCTCATTATCTGTATAAAAGACACCTGTCCACAGCCTCAAACTGTCAGACTCCAAACTCAGCTATGGCCAAGACCAAAGAGCTGTTGAAGGACACCATGAAGAAAATTGTAGACCTGCAGCAGGCTGGGAAGAGTGACCCTACAATAGGCAAGCAGGTTGGTGTGAATAAATCAACTGTGGGAGCAATTGTAAGACATACAAGGAAGGAAAATACAGAATATGACCCTAAGAACACCATCCCCACCATCAAGCATAGTGGTGGAAGTATTATGTTTTCGGGGTATTTTTCTTCTAAGGGCACAGGCCAACTTCACTGCATCGACGGGAAGAAGAACGGGGCCATGTATCGCAAAATCCTGGGTGACCTCCTTACCTTCGCCAGGGCACTGAAAATGGGTCATGGATGGGTCTTTTAGCACGACAACGACCCAAAACATACAGCCAAGGAAACAAAGGAGAGGCTCCATAGGAAGCATATCAAGGCCATGGAATGGCCTAGCCAGTCTCCGGACCTGAATCCCATACAAAATTTATGGAGAGAGCTGAAGCTTCAGGTTTCCAAATGCATGCCTAAAAACCTTAAGGATTTGGAGATGATCTGCAGAGAGGAGTGGGCCAAAATTACTCCTGAAGTGTGTGCAAACCTTATAAAAACACCATAAGAATGTCTGACTGCTGTGCTTGCCAACAAGGGTTTTGCCATTAAGTATTAAATGATGTTTTACTAGGGGGTCAAATACTTATTTCCTCCAAATCAAATTCAAATTAATTTTTATTTCTCATTTCATTTAATTTTCTCAGTTTTTCTTTTGATATTCTATATGTCACTCTTAAAATAAAGCTGGCATAAAATTATGAGACATTTCATTTATTTTTTTGTATTAAAACCTTTAAAGTCAGTGGGGGATCAAATACTTATTTCCTCCACTGTATTTTGAATCCCACTTGTAATTCATTTAATGATGTAGAATGTTATCCAAGTTGCAATATATTTTGAATCCCAATGGCAATAAATTTAATCATACAGAATGCCATGCCAGTTGCAATATAATTTAAATCCCACTTGCAATATATTTAAGGATATTGAATGTCATCCCACTGGCAATATATTTTGAATCGCAATTGCAATATATTTAGTTATTCTGAGTGTCTTCCCAGTTTCAATAAATTTTGAATCCCACGTGCTATATATTTATTGATATAGTGTCATCCCACTTGCAATATATTTTGAATCCCAATTGCAATATATTTAATTAATGTAATAGAATGTCATCCGACTTGCAATATATTTAAGGATATTGAATGTTATCTCACTTGCAATATGTTTTGATTCCTAATTGCAGTATATTTAATGATAAAGAATGTCATCCCACTGGCAATATATTTTGAATCCAGTGTGCTATATATTTATTGATATAGAATGTCATCCCACTTGCAATATATTTTGAATCCCAATTGCAATATATTTAATTAATGTAATAGAATGTCATCCCAGTTGCAATATATTTAGAATCCCACTTGCGATAGATTTAATGATATAGAATGTCCTCCCAGTTGCAATTAGTTTTGAATCCCACTTGCAATATATTTAATCATACAGAATGTCATCCCAGTTTCAATATATTTTGAATCCTAATTGCAATATATTTAATTAATTTAATGTACTGAACTATCCGCACTGATCAGCTATTCTAAGTAATCAACATGTTTATTAGATCCAATTCCTACACGTTTACTCAAACAAGTAATACTTAATATTATAGAGCCGCTGTTAGTTATTTTAAATTCATCCCTTACCTTTGGTTATGTGCCCAAATCCTTTGTCCGCCGTTATCAAACCACTGGTTAAAAAAGACAATCTTGACCCTTGTGTGATATCTAATTATAGACCAATTTCAAATCTACCGTTTCTGTCCAAAATCTTAGAAAAAGCTGTCTATCAGCAGCTCTGCAGTTACCTCCAAAGGAATGATATTTATGAAACATTTCAGTCTGGCTTCAGGCCCCATCATAGTACTGAAACAGCATTAATTAGGGTACTAAATGACTTGTTGATGTCCTCAAATAAGGGATGTGTTTCTTTTCTTGTTCTGTTAGATTTAAGTGCAGCATTTGACACTATAGATCATGATGTTTTAACTAAACAGACTAGAAAATACTATAGGTATTAAGGGATTAGCACTTTCTTGGTTTAAATCCTACTTAACCGACCGGTACCAGTTTGGTCATATAAATAATCTAAGGTCTAAGCTCTCAAAAGTGATGTATGGCATGCCTCAGGGGTCAGTGCTTGGCCCGCTTTTATTCTCTCTGTACATGCTGCCACTAGGCTCAATTATTCGTAAACATGGCATTAGTTTCCACTGCTATGCAGATGATACACAGCTGTGCATATCGGCCAAACATAATGCCAGCCGTACAATCAACAAAATAAAATAAAAAGGCAAATCGGAGTTGAGGCAATTATTATGGGGGTGAATGACAGCCTTCTCAGTACCTAGTCTCGAACAAATCATCATAACTCAAAAAGTAATTTGTTGAACGACGAGATATTTTGATGTGTCATTAAGGGGAAGTATCTCTACCATTTGAAGTTTAAATGGAGTTTATAGGTGAAAGTATCAGGATTTTAGAGGAGTTTGATCAGTGAAAAAGTGAATTAATCGATTTTCACTGAAAGCTAGAGTGGCGCACTCTAGCTTCTCCCCTATTGAATGAATGAAGGGATATTTAAAGAGTGACAGAAAGTGATCAAAGAGTGCAATCTGTCCGAAATTTGACCTGACGAGTCTCGGTGAGCCCAGGTCCTACCATGCTGAATTTTGTGTTTGTAGCTCAAAAATTGACTGAATTACGGCCGTGTAAAAAAATCCCATTCAAGTGAATGGGACTTTTTTTTCACACAAATGCAAGTGTAGCGCGCAAAAGCAGCAACATTTCTCTTAGCTATCAAAAAGCACACTTCTCCGGAACATGCCGGACATTTTTGTGTTTGTCCCGTGTCGATATCTCAAACTGTAGGAGGAGATGCGCACAGAAAATTTGGTGGAATAATAAAAATGAAAATAATAATAATATCTGGAAGACCAATTAGTGTGTCGCGCAAGCGAATAACTAGAAAGTGCAGTTCCTGCAGATACTGCGAGTGTGTTGCGGTGGTGCATGCCAATGTGACGTGTATCAGGGACCGATTATGTAGGTCAAAAACCAACTGTAGTCATTGTTTTGCCAGGGAGTAACCTCATGGTGCACATGGGACCAAGCTGGCTGAACTACAAAACGGTAGGTCTAAAACTGACTGAGTTACATTCAATGACTTACAGAGGCCCCAGTGACCAGTCGGTGACCTCAAGGACTGGAAAAGCATGATACGTAACCTCAGATTGGACGCGAGACCAAGCCAGCCGAATTTCGTTGCTGTAGGTTGAAAATCAAATTGAGTTATGGTCAATATCCTGCCAAAGGCCCCAGTGCCCAGCCTGGGCCCTCAGGGGCCCCATGGGCATCACATGTCACCTCAGATTGCACCATGGACCAAGCCTGCCGAATTTCATGGCCGTAGGTCGAAAACCGACTGAATCATGGTCAGTGACCCGCCATGGGCACCACTGCCCAGCTGCGTCCGTCAGGGGATCTATGGGCATCACGTGTCACCTCAGCTTGCACAAGGAACCAAGCACGTTTACTTCCATATCTATACATGAAACATTAACTGATTTATGGTCAATGACCTTCCAGAGGCCCCAGTGCCCAGTCGGGCACCTCAAGGGTCCCAAAGGCATAACAGGTCACCTCAGAACCTCAGGTGCCACATGTTCATCCCTTGTCACCTCAGGGTGTATCCGGGAAAAAGCCGACCTAGTTTTGGGGATATAGGTTGAAAACTGATTTAAATACTTTCATTAACCTGACAGGGGCCTATGTGCCCCGTCAGGGACTGCAGGGGCCCCAATGGCATCAGGTGCAGAGTCTCAGTGTACCTGGGATGAGCCTGTTGATTTTCATGGCTGTAGGTCGAAAACTGTCCTGCCAGGTACCTCTGTGCCCTCTGTGGTACTATGGGAACAATGGACCTAATAGGTCTCAGAGGAGCTCACAAAAGCCAGCCAGTTTGAATGACAGTTGCTCTCTGTGTGTGGGCATGCCTGCATGTGCATGTGTATGTGTGAGACAGGGAGAGAGACAATGACAGTCACATTTCAAATCCACACAGCCATGTGTTTCATGTAAAATCTCTGTGTCAGACCTCTCAAACAAACGGTCACAACTTCAACAAAATAATTAACCAATCACTTATCTGAAAAGCTTGTGTGGGAGAGGACCCCTTGTTGATTACTGTGACATAAAATAGTGTGAATTATTCAGAAAGTGTCAGAGTTATGACAAGTTAAAAACACATGAAAATTTAGGAAAAGCCAAATCGGAGTTGAGGCAATTATAATGGGCCTCAATGCAAGGAAAATCAGTACCTAGTTGTGAACAAATCGTCATAACTCAAAAAATAATTTGTTGAACAATGAGATATTTTGATGTTTAATGAAGGTGAAGTATATCTACCATTTGAAGTTGAAATTGAGTTTCTAGATGAAAGTATCAGGATTTTAGACAAGTTTGTTGAGTGAAAAAGTGAATTAATAAAAATCCCTTAAATCTCAGTTTGAAGGGATTTTGGACCTCTCAATCAAATGGTCATAACTCCAAAAATATTTAACCAATCACTTGGGACCAAGCTGGCTGAACCGACTGTAGTCATTAGCCGTTTCTCAATATGCGTACATCTCTGTGCTTGTGTTCTTCTATACTTGTGAAATGTCATCAGTCGCAGCCCAAGTACTGTTCCATTTGTAAGTTCGCTTCAAACCAAGTATGCTCCAACTCCCCGGCTGTGGTCTTGATATTACCAAGGATGCATCGGAGCAGACTTGTGCGGACTTGAAAAGCAAAATATCCCACAATGCATTGCCAGCTCGGTAATGGCGCATGGAAAAAACTCCCAACTGGATGTATAATTTCTGAAGTAATACTGTTGTTGTGTCATGAAATGAAGTTATAAGGTTTTTATAGACGACAATGAAGTTGTTTACAATTCAACTATGCGGTCAGTTTATCAGTCAAGACACAGCTTACATTAAAAATGCTCAGACGATTTCGGAGATGTGACAAAGTTATTAACGTATTTATTATGCATGATATTTATTATTTGTACAGCCTGTATTCTAAATATGAATTGTCTGATATAAAGTGAAGTTCAGAATTAAATTCCCTTCTAAAATCAGACTTGTTTGCTGCGTGCCTATGTTTGGGAAGGTTTTTATTTATGCTTAAAAGCAATCGGTCCGTTTTTACACGTAGATGAAAGTATTCAAAGGACAGTAAAAGATCGGAGCACGTGTTCCAATACTGACAGGCTTGATAGAAGATGTTTTAGTATTTTATGTAGGTGTAAAAAGCAAACCATGTTGTCTCCATATCCAAATACGCTGCTGTTCCAATTGCAGAATAGCCGAACGGCATTGTCCCTTCATCTGGAGATTGTACTCGTAAGTCAAACTTCCTACTCCAGACTTAGGAAGTATGCCAGTCCGAGCTTGGCATACTTGGTATTGAGAAACGGCACTAGTGTCATGTTTACTGCATTTTATATGAATCTCTACATTATTCTGTCATGCCAATGTACTAAAGCGATCTAGTAATGATCAAGCCTTCAGCTCTCACGAATTTCTGGGTTTGAAATCGTAACAGGCGTAAAATGTCTGTGTCAGACCTCTCAAACAAACGGTCATAGCATAATTAACCTATCGCTTATCTGAAAAGCTTGTGTGGGAGAGGACCCCTTGCTGATCGCTCTGACCTAAAAAATGTGTGGATTGATGAGAAAATGGCCAAGTCATGACAAGTGAAAAACACGTGAAAATGAAAGTGAATGAGAGCCTCATCACGGCGTAGTCCTGAACAAATCGCCGTAACTTGAAAAATAAATTGTTGAACGACGAGATATTTTGATGTCTCATTAAGGGGAAGTATTTCTACCATCTGAAGTTTAAATGGAGTTTCTATCTGAAAGTATAATGATTTTAGACACGTTTGTTCAGCGAAAAAGTGAGTGAATGTCCATGTGTAAAATGTGAGTTTCAAGCGATTTTGGACCTCTGAAACAAATGGTCATAACTCGAAAACTATTTCACCTATCAATTATCTGTTTGTGTGAGAGAGGACCCCTTGCTGATCGCTACTCTATGAAATGGTGTGGATTGACAGAAAAGCGTCAGATTTGTAACAGGTTAAACACACATGAAAGTTTCGAGACAGCCTCACCGGACTTCAGAAAATTAACATGGCTCTGTATGGAGGATCTTACAGTCTCTAGTCCCAAACAAATCGTCATAACTCGAAAAGTAATTTGTTTACGGAATAAATACTTGGATGATTTATGAAGGAGAAGTATCTCTACCATTTGCAATTTAAATGGAGTTTCTAGGTGAAAGTATCAGGGTTTTAGACACGTTTGTTCAGTGAAAAAGTGAATTAATCGCTTTTCACTTCCAGCTAGTCATTGGCCTGCCAGGGGACCCAGTGCCCAGCAGGGGTCCAGAGGGGCCCCATGGGCTTCACATGTCACCTCACGTTATTTGTTCAGCCTGAATTCTAAATATGAATTGTCTGTTGAGCTTATAGGACTAGTTAGTACAATCCCTTAACTAATCAGCACTTAGAGAGGGGTTAGGGCTAGAGGGGTAAACGCTTCACAGGGGTCTTCAGGTGGGCACCCTCCTTCTTTGGTGTTTCGTTGAAAGGCCCACGACACCTCCAGAGGGCTCAACGGCAACATCTGGCGTCCCAGATTTGCCCCCCTCTGCTTTTACCCCTCATGGTCATCTTGCAGCCCAGTTGCAGTCCTTTCTTTTCATCCAGA
>JAJAGP010000297.1:316320-505289 GCA_025084515.1 Ancistrus triradiatus
GCTCAACGGCAACATCTGGCGTCCCAGATTTGCCCCCCTCTGCTTTTACCCCTCATGGTCATCTTGCAGCCCAGTTGCAGTCCTTTCTTTTCATCCAGATCCAGTTGCTGCTCCGTTCAGCCGCTCCTGATAGTGCTTTGACGGCTTGTTGGAAGGCTTGTCCTCTCACTCCCATTACCTTAAGCAGTTTAGTTGTGGAGGTGGCAACAAACCCTCTACAGCCAACCTCAACAGGAAGCACCTGGGCACGCCACAAACGTTGTTCGGCGTCTGCTTTTAAGTCGGAGTACTTCAGTCGTTTCCGCTCATATGCTTCACCGACTGCACCTTCCCAGAGTACAGTTAGCTCCATGATGAAAACAGACTTCTGTGCAGTTGACCATAAGACCAGATCTGGCCTGAGACTAGTTGTGACAATCTCAGGTGGGAAGACAAGTCTCTGGTCCAAGTCAACCTGCATTCTCCAATCCTGGGCACTGTCTAGGAGGGTTGGTGGTTCCACTTTCGCTGCAGGTTTTGCTGGAAGTTGTCCTGCTCTTACAAATGGTGTGGTGGATATGCGTCCAGGCACTGAATAATATCTGATATAAATTGAAGTTCAGAATTAAATTCCCTTTTAAAATCAGACTTCTTTGCTGCATGCTTATGTTTGGGAAGGTTTTTCTGTATGCTTAAAAGCGATCGGTCCGTTGTTACACGTACATGAAAGTATTGAAATGACAGTAAAAGATCGTGTTCCAATACTGACAGGCATGATAGAAGATGTTTTAGTATTTTATGTAAGTGTAAAAAGCAAACCGTGTTGTCTCCATATCCAAGTACGCTGCTGTTCCAATTGCAGAATAGCCGAACTGCGTCGTCCCTTCATGTGGAGAATGTAGTCGCAAGTCCAACTTCCTACTCCAGAGTTAGTAAGTATGCAAGTCCGAACTTCGGGTACTTCGTATTGCGAAACGGCCCTAGTGTCATCTTTACTGCATTTTATATTAATCTCTGCATTACTGTTCTGTGCCGATGTCCTGTAGCAACGCAATAATGATCAAGCGTTCACCTGTCACGTCTTTCCGGGTTTCAAAGGCGCACAGAAGTGAAACGTGCTGCAGCTTTCAAACATTTCAACTGATGTAGCGCTATCGTTTCTAGATATTCCGCTGTCATTTCTGATTTTGCGCGGTCGTAGTAAAGATAGTGCTGTCAGTTGATACTAAGGGCTGTATTTTCAGCTCTGAAGTGCCGTTCTGTTTTTGCGAGCTCTGTGTCTGTGGGCGTGGCCTGTGTGTGTGTGTGTAAACCGGAGAGCGGAGCCCTGTCTGTCCTCTGCCTTCTTTCATGTGAACTCTGTGTCAGAGCTGTCAAACAAACGTTCATAACTCAAGAAATAATTTGTTGAACGACAACATATGAAGGGGAAGTATCTCTACCATTTGATGTTTAAATGGAGTTTCTAGGTGAAAGTATAATGATTTTACACACGTTTGTTCCGCGAAAAAGTGACTGAATGTACAAGTGTACAATGTCAGCTTCAAGCGATTTTGGACCTCTCAAACAAATGGTCATAATCTCGATCCGTCCATATTACTGAGGATGCATCAGAGCAGACTTCTGCGGTCTTGAACAGCGAAATATGCCACAATGCATTGCCAGCTCGGTAATGGTGGATGAGAGGAATCCCAACTGGATGTCTAATTTCTAAATTAATACTGTTATTGTGTCACGAAATGAAGTTATAAGAGTTTTTTAGGCGAGAATGTAGTTGTTTCTAATTCAACTATGCGGTCAGTTTATCAGTCAAGATAAAGCTTACATAAAAAATTTATCATATATTAATGATTATATTAATATTTATTATGCATTATGTTTGTTATTTGTTCAGCCTGTATTTGGAAAAATGAATTGTCTGATTTAAATTGAATTTCAGAATTAAATTCCCTTGTAACATCAGACTTTTGGTGCTTGCTTTTGTTTGGGAAGGTTTTGCTTTTGTTATTGATGCTTAAATGCGATCGGTCCGTTGATACACGTACATTAAACTATTCAAAGGACAGTAAAAGATCGGAGCACGTGTTCCACTACTGACAGGCTTTATACAAGATGTTGTAGTATTTTATGTAGGTGTAAAAAGCAAACCGTGTTGTGTCCATATCCAAATATGCTGCTGTTCCAATTGCAGAGTAGACAAAGTGTGTCCTCCCTTCATCGGGAGAATGTACTCGCAAGTCCAACTTCGTACTCCACTCTTAGGAAGTATGCAAATCCGAACTTCGCGTGCTTGGTATTGAGAAACGGCCCTAGTGTCATCTTTACTGCCTTTCATATTAACCTCTATATTACTGTTTCTTGCCGATGAAATATAGCGATCCAGTAATGATCAAGCCCTCACCCCTCACGCATTTCCGGGTTTTATGTACAAAACGCGCACAGAACTTAAACGCGCTGCTGCTTTGGATTTGAATGAGAGCAGCTGAGAGTCTGTGGGCGTGGCCTGCGAGTGTGTGTTTTTTTTCGAGAGGGGAGACGCAGCGTATCTCCTCAGCCATGTTTAATGTAAAGTGTCTGTGTCAGACCTCTCAAACAAACGGTCATAACTCGACAAATATTTCACCTATCTGAAGAGCTTGTGTGGGAGAGGACCCCTTGCTGATCGCTCTGACCTAAAAAAAAAAAAAGTGTGGATTGATGAGAAACTGGCCGAGTGACAAGTTAAAAACACATGAAAATGAAAGTGAATCTTATTACTACGTAGTCCCGAACAAATACCGCGGTCAAGCTATCCGCGTTTTAAAGATTCACGGTCAAGCCATCCGCACTTTAAATCCGAATGCTCCTATATACGCGATATGACGGTATTGCGCTGCTCGCTACAAGCTGACGCTGCTTAAGCAAAGAGAAACAGACTAACATTTTTTTTTAACAGTTTTGATAGACTTTTCTAATTTTTTTTGGTGTAGAAACCCACATTTGCTAAATATATAAGTACGACATATATTTTCATAATTGAATAGGTTTACTTGCATTATTAGAATAATAATTATTAGAATAAAACAATTATATATTTAAAACTACCCATAATGCCAAAACCATTCCACTGCCAGCCAAGACTGGTAGCCCTTGGCTGTCACCAGTGCAAGTTTGGAGAAATTTCACTGTACCATTTTTTCATAAATCCAAGTTAAACTTGTGCAACCTGTAGGCAACCAAATACACACGTCAAATAGGCAGATTTTGGTCATCTGTTTCTCAAAAACTACCCATAATGCCAAAACCATTCCACTGCCACCCAAGGCTGGTACCCCTTGGCTGTCACCAGTGCAAGTTTGGAGAGATTTCACTGTAACATTTTTCATAAATTCAAGTTAAACCTGTGCTACCTGTAGGCGAACAAATACACACATTTCATATAGGCTGATTTTGGTCATCTGTTCCTTCTCAAAAACTACCCATAAATGTAATGCCAAAACCATTCCACTGCCACCCAAGACTGGACCGGTACCCCTTGGCTGTTCACCAGTGCAAGTTTGGGAGAAATTTCACTGTACCATTTTTTTTTCAAAAATCCCAAGTTAAACCTTATCTTACCTGTAGGCGAACATACACACATTTCATATATAGGCTGATTTTGGTCATGTTTCTCAAACAAACTACACTAATTCCAAAACCATTCCACTCAACCAAGACTGCAACCCCTTGGCTGTCAGCAGTGGCAGTTTTGGAGAAAATTTTCACACTGTACCATTTTTTTTCATAAATCCAAGTTAAACCTTGTACTATTTTTGTATAGAAACATATTTTTTTGTTATCTGTTTCTCAAAAACTACCCATAATGCCAAAACCATTCCACTGCCATCCAAGACTGGTACCCCTTGGCTGTCACCTGTGCAAGTTTAAAGAAATTTCACTGTACCATTTTTCCAAAAATCCAAGTTAAACTTGTGCTACCTGTAGGCATCCAAATACACACATTTCATATAGGCTGCTTTTGGTCATCTGTTCCTCATAAACTACCCATAATGCCAAAACCATTCTACTGCCAGCCAAGACTGGTACCCTTTGGCTGTCACCAGTGCAAGTTTGGAGAAATGTCACTGTACCATTTTTTTATAAATCCAAGTTAAGCTTGTGCTACCTGTAGGCCACCAAATACACACGTGAAATAAGCAGATTTTGGTCATCTGTTTCTCAATAACTACCCATACTGCCAAAACCATTCCACTGCCACCCAAGACTGGCACACCTTGGCTGTCACCAGTGCAAGTTTGGATAAATTTCACTGTACCATTTTTTTTATAAATCCAAGTTAAACTTATGCTACCTGTAGGCGAACAAATACACACGTCAAAAAGGCTGAATTTGGTCATCTGTTTCTCAAAAATTACCCATAATGCCAAAACCATTCCACTGCCAGCCAAGACTGGTACCCCTTAGCTGTCACCAGTGCAAGTTTGGACAAATTTCACTGTACCATTTTTTCATAAATCCAAGTTAAACTTGTACTATTTGTATAAGAAAACATATTTTGGTTATCTGTTTCTCAAAAACTACCCATAATGTCAAAACCATTTCACTGCCAGCCAAGACTGGCACCCCTTGGCTGTCACCTGTGCAACTTTGAAGAAATTTCACTGTACCATTTTTTCATAAATCCAAGTTAGTCATCTGATCTTTAGCCAATTTAACTGTAATTGCATCGGCTGATTTTAGTTATCCGTTATAAGTGCCCCGTGGGCCTCTTGGCATTTATTGATAGAAAGCGTCACCGCTAGTCACGACATCGAGTAATAAATATATTCTATAATATTTTCAAACAAGACACTGAAGAAACACTGAAATTGCAATTTATGATAATATTTAATTAAAATAATTTTGAAAAGATTTTCATTTTTTGTTCAAAATTGTTGTGCAAGAAGTGTAATTCATTGACTGAAGCTGGGGATTTTATTAATAGTTTTACATTCTGGCTTTTAATTTCATTTTTGTAACACTATTATTAATGCCATTTTATTTAATAATGTTGTTATATAATATAGTCATGCAGTTATCTCTTCTACTATGACTGTTGGAACAGCTCAATGCCAAACTATCCGCACTAATGTGGAGCTGTTGCCCTCTTTGTTTCCATAATAGACTTTATTGGCCAAGTTCATTTGCAAAAAAAAGTGCACATTCTATAGGCTCATTACTAAAGACAGTAGGTTGGTGATGTGGGGTCTTTTGTCATCCTTGTGAAGTCTAGGATGGTTCTTCTCTTTCCTGTGGATGTGTTCCATCCTTGAGAGGCATAGTTTGCCTACACCTGTAAAGTAAGTAGTATGAAATCTTTTCTATTCTTGTAAGGTATAGCCTGCGTGAGTCAAGGCATGAAGTGCCATTTCTGCACAACACATAAAATCATGTTTGAAAATACATTAACGCTGAATAAGGAAAAAGGTTGAAAGCCTGGACATTAAGCTATCAGTATTTTTTTATAAAACCACTCAATGTCCAGGCTTTCAACCTTTTTCCTTATTCAGCATTAATGTATTTTCAAACATGATTTTATGTGTTGTGCAGAAATGGCACTTCATGCCTTGACTCACGCAGGCTATACCTTACAAGAATAGAAAAGATTTCATACTACTTACTTTACAGGTGTAGGCAAACTATGCCTCTCAAGGATGGAACACATCCACAGGAAAGATAAGAACCATCCTAGACTTCACAAGACTTTGATGCTTTCTATCAATAAATGCCAAGAGGCCCACGGGGCACTTATAACGGATAACTAAAATCAGCCGATGCAATTACAGTTAAATTGGCTAAAGATCAGATGACCAACTTGGATTTATGAAAAAATGGTACAGTGAAATTTCTTCAAAGTTGCACAGGTGACAGTCAAGGGGTACCAGTCTTGGCTGGCAGTGAAATGGTTTTGGCATTATGGGTAGTTTTTGAGAAACAGATGACCTAATTCAGCCTATTTGACGTGTGTATTTGTTCGCCGACAGGTAGCATAAGTTTAACTTGGATTTATAAAAAAATGGTACAGTGAAATTTGTCCAAACTTGCACTGCTGACAGCCAAGGGGTGCCAGTCTTGGGTGGCAGTGGAATGGTTTTGGCATTATGGGTAGTTTTTGAGAAACAGATGACCAAAATATGTTTTGTTATACAAATAGTACAAGTTTAACTTGGATTTATGAAAAAATTGTACAGTGAAATCTGTCCAATCTTGGACTGCTGATAGCTAAGGGGTGCCAGTCTTGGATGGCAGTGGAATGGTTTTGCCATTATGGGTAATTTTTGAGAAACAGATAACCAAAATCAGCCAATATGAAATTCTTGTATTTTGTCCCCTACAGGTAGCAAAAGTTTAGCTTGGATTTATGAAGAAATGGTACAGTGAAATCTGACCAAACCTGGACCGGTGACATCTAAGGGGTTCCAGTCTTCGTTGGCAGTGGAATGGTTTTGGCATTATGGGTAGTTTTTGAGAAACAGATAACCAAGTTCAGCCTATTTGTAAATAGTTTATTTAGTCTCCTACATGTAGTACATGTTTAACTTGGATTAATGAAGAAATGATACTGTGGAATGGCAGTGATTGGCAGTGGAATGGTTTTTGGCATTAGGGGAAATTTCAGATCAATAGGTAACTTTTTTCGAAGGAAATGGGCGTTCAAACACCATTTAAAATTAAAAGGACTGTTGTTCGGACTGTTTTTTTCTGAGAAATATTATATATGAAAACCATTTTACACAGTGATTGTTAAGCTATTAAATATATTATTGCTTTTTAATATAATAATGCAAGTAAACTAGTTCAATTATGAAAATATTGTTCGTACTTATATATGTAGTTAAAGTGGGTTTCTACACCAAAACCCTTTAAAACAATGGTAAAGTCTATCAAAACTGTTAAAAACATGTTAGTCTGTTTCTCTGTGCTTAAGCAGCGTCAGCCTGTAGCGAGCAGCGCAATACCGTAATATCGCGTATATTTCGGATTTAAAGTGAGGATGGCTTGACTGTGAATCTCTGAAGCGCGGATAGCTTGACCGCGGTGAACAAATCATCGTAACTCGAGAAATAATTTGTTGAACGACGAGATACTTGGATGTGTCATTAAGGGGAAGTATCTCTGCCATGTGAAGTTTAAATGGAGTTTCTAGCTGAAAGTATAATGGAAAGTTCGTGTGAGAGAGGACCCCTTGCTGACCGCTATGATATAAAATGGTGTGGATTGATTAGAAAGCCTCGGAGTTCTAACAGGTTAAACACACCTGAAACTTTGGAAAATGCCTCATCTCAGTTCGGCAAAAATTAAATGGGTCTGTATGGAGGGTCTTGTAGTTCCTAGTCCCAAACAAATCGTCATAACTCAAAAAATAATTTGTTTACGGAAGAAATACTCGGAAGATTTATGAAGGGGAAGTATCTCTACTATTTGCAGTTTAAATGGAGTTTCTAGGTGAAGGTATCAGGGTTTTCGGCACGTTTGTTCAGTGAAAAAGTGAAGTAATCGATTTTCCCTGACAGGTAGAGAGCTGCACTCTAACTGGTGTCATAGAGAATGAATAGAGTGATTTTTAAAGAGTGATAGAAAGTGTTAAAGGAGTGCAATCTGTGCGAAACTTGACCTGAGGGGTCTTGGTGAACCCAGATCCGACCATGCCGAGTTTCATGTTTGTAGCTCCAAAATTGACCGAGTTACGGCAGTTTTAAAAACAAATCCCATTCAAGTGAGTGGGCCTTTTTGTGTACGAATGCAACAACATTTCTCTTAGCTATCAACAAGCACACTTCTGGAACATCCCGGACGTTTTGGTGTTTGTCCCGTGTCGATATCTCGAAAACTGTACCAGATACGCGCACAAAAACAGCTGAAATAATAATAATAATCACTAGAATGTGCAATTCCTGCAGAAACTGTGAGTGTGTTGCGGCGGTGCATGCCCCTGCGACGTGCATCTGGGACCGATTATTATGTAGGTTGAAAAACGACTGTAGTCATTCTTTTGCCAGGGTGTCACCTCAGGGTGCACACGGGACCAAGCCTGCTGAACTACAAAACAGTAAGTCTAAAACATTTACAGTTACATTCAATGACTTTCCAGAGGCCCCAGTGACCCGTCGGGAACCTCAACAACAGCAAAAGCATGACATGTCACCTCAGATTAGACCCGGGACCTAGCCAGCCGAATTTTGTTGGTGTACATTGAAAATCAACTGAGCTATGGTCAATGACCTGCCAGGGGCCTTAGTGCCAATCCTGGTCCCTCAGGGGCCCCAGGGGCATCACATGTAACCTGAGATTGCACTTGGGACCAAGACTGCTGAATTTCGTGGCCGTAGGTTGAAAACTGACTGAGTTGCTCTCATTGGCCCGCAAGGGGCCCCAGTACCCAGCCCAGGTCCACAGGGGTCCCATGGGCATCACATGTCACCTTAGATTGCACCCGGGACCAAGCCTGCCAAATTTCATGGCTGTAGGGCGAAAACTGTCCTGCCAGGTACCTCTGTGCCCTCTGTGGTACTATGCAAGCAATGGACCTAATAATCAATGAAACGTGCACAAAACCAAAATGCGCTGCTGCTTTGAAACGTACATTTGTCATTGATTTAAAGTCATTTTGCGTTGTTGTTTCTGATTTTTCTGGTATTAAAGATAGTGCTGTCTCTCCATACTAATGGGTGTAGTTTCAGCTCCGAAGTGCCTGTCTGTTTGAATGAGAGCAGTTGTGAGTCTGTGGGCGTGGCCTGCGAGTGTGTGTGAGTGTGTGTGTGTGTGTGTGTGTGTGTGTGTGAGAGGGGAGAGACAGCGTCTGTCCTCAGCCATGTTTAATGTAAACTCTCTGTGTAGGACCTCTCCAACAAACGGTCATAACTCCAAAAATAATTAACCGGAGAGGACCCCTTGCTGATCACTGTAACCTAAAAAAACGTGTGGATTGATGAGAAAATGGCCGAGTTATGACAAGTTAAAAACGACATGAAAATGAAAGTGAATGAGAGCCTTATCGCTACATAGTCCCGACCAAATCGTCGTAACTCGAAAAATAATTTGTTGAACGACGAGATATTTGGATGTATCATTTAGGGGAAGTATCTCTACCATATGAAGTTTAAATGGTGTTTCTAGGTGAAAGTATAATGATTTTACACACGTTTGTTCCGCGAAAAAGTGACTGAAAGACCATATGTACAATGTCAGTTTCAAGTGATTTTGTACCTCTCAAACAAATGGTCATAACTCGAGAAAAATGTAACCAATCAATCATCTGAAAAGTTTTTGTGAGAGAAGACCCCTTGGTGATGGCTACGATATAAAATGGTGTGGATTGACGAAAAAGCCTCAAAGATATGACAGATTAAACACACATGAAACTTTGGAAAAAGTGTCCTCGGAGTTCCGAAAATTAACATGGCTGTCAATGAGAGACGTTTTAGTCCCTAGTCGCGAACAAATCGTCATAACTCGAAAAATAATTTGTTTAGCGATGTAATCTTTTGAGGAATTATGAGGGGGAAGTATCACATGTCACCTCAGATAGCACGCAGGACCAAGCCTGCCAAATTTCGTGGTCATAAATCAATAACTGACTGAGTTATGGTCCTTGACCTACTAGGGGCCCCAATGCCCAGCCGGGTTACACAGGGGCCCCATAGGCATCACATGTCACCTCAGATTGCACCCGGGACCAAGGCTGCCAAATTTTGTGGCCGTGGGTCAAAAACTGACAGAGTTATGGTCATTTGACCACTAGGGGCCCCAATGCCCAGCCGGGGTCCACAGGGGTCCCATGGGCATCACATATGGTCATCACACGTCACCTCAGATTGCACCCAGGACCAAGCCTGCTCAATTTTGTGGCCATAGGTCGATAACTGACTGAGTTGCGGTCATTGGCCCGCCAGGGACCCCAGTACCCAGTCGGGGTCCACAAGGGTCCCATGGGCATCACATGTCACCTGAGATTGCTCCCGGGACCAAGCCTGCCAAATTTCATGGCTGTAGGGCGAAAACTGTCCTGCCAGGTACCGCTGTGCCGTCTGTGTTACTATGCAAACAATGACCCTAATAGGTGTCAGAAGAGCTGATCCAAGCCATTCTGTGTGAATGACAGCTGCTCTGTGTGTGGGCGTGGCCTGCATGTGCCTGCATGTGCCTGCATGTGCGTGCGTGTGTGTGTGTGTGTGTGTGTGTGTGTGTGTGTGTGTGTGTGTGTGTGTGAGAAAGAGACAGAGGGAGAGAAAATGACAGTTACATTTCAAATCCACACAGGCATGTGTTTCATGTAAAATCTGTGTCAGACCTCTCAAAGAAATGGTCATAACTCCAAAAATAATTAACCGATCGCTTATCTGAAAAGCTTGTGTGAGAGAAGACCCCTTGCTGATCGCTATGACATAAAATAGTGTGAATTCATGAGAAAGTGTCAGAGTTATGACAAGTTAAAAACACAGGAAAATTTAGAAAATGCCACCTAGTCCCGAACAAATCATCATAACTCGAAAACTAATTTGTTGAACGACGAGATACTTTGATGTTTCATTATGTGGAAGTATCTCTACCATTTGAAGTTTAAATGGAGTTTCTAGATGAAAGTATAATGATTTTAGAGACGTTTGTTCAGTGAAAAAGTGAATTAATAAAAATCCCTAAAATCTCAGTTTCAAGTGATTTTGGACGTTTCAATCAAATGATCATAAGACCGAAAATTTTTAACCAATCAATTATCTGAAAATTTTGTGTGAGAGAGGACCCCTTCTTGATCGCTACAATATAAAAGAGTGTGGATGGAAAAAAAAGCCTCAAAGTTATGACAGGTTAAACACAAATGAAACTTTGAGAAAAGCCTCCTCGGAGTTCCGAAAATTAACATGGCTGTCAATGAGGGAAGTTTTAGTCCCTAGTCGCGAACAAATCATCATAACTCGAAAAATAATTTGTATAGCAATGCAATCTTTTGATGAAGGGGAAGTATCTCTTCCATTTGCAGTTTAAATGGCGTTTCTAGGTGAACGTATCAGGATTTTAGAGAAGTTTGTTCAGTGAAAAAGTGAATTAATTGATTTTCCCTGAAATCTGGAGTGCACACTCTAGCTTCAGCCATATTCAATGAATGGAGTGATTTTTAAAGAGTGATAGAAAGTGATCAAAGACTGTTATCTTTCCGAAACTTGTGTTTCAAGTGAATGGGACTTTTTTTGCACAAATGCGAGTGTAGCGTGCGAATGCAACAACATTTCTCTTTGCTATCGACAAGCACACTTCTCCGGAACATGCCGGATGTTTTGCTGTTTGTTCCGTATCGATATCTCAAACTGTAGGAGGAGATACATGCAGAAAAACGGGTGAAATAATAATAATAAAAATAAAAATTGTAAAAATATTTCGAAGAACAGTTAGTAATTTGAATTTCTGAATAGTAATTGCTGAATTTCGTGGCCGTATGTCGAAAACTGACTGAGTTACGGTCATTGGCCCACCCAGGGGCCCCAGTGCCTTAGATTCCACCCGGGACCAAGCCTGCCAAATGTCATGGCTGTAGTGCGAAAACTGTCCTGCCAGGTACCTCTGTCCCCTCTGTGGTAGTATGCAAACAATGTAAGTTCCTACTCCAGATTTAGGAAGTATGCAAGTCCGAAGTTGATGTACTTGGTATTGAGAAACGGCCGTAGTGTCATCTTTACTGCATTAAATATGAATGTCTAGATATTATTCCTTCATGCCGATGTAGTAAAGCCATGTAGTAATTGTCATGTAATGCGATTTACATAAGAGCTGTCTGGCCCTTTAAGAGTGTAGGAGGGAGCTAGTGTGTAGTGAACAGTAGTGAATTGACCGTTTTCGGCTGTGCGTGAGTTTGCATGTTTTAGTCTGTGCTCGTGTGGATTACAAGTGACGTTCCTGTTTAACCCGACGTAAAGGTTTGGACTGTTTAATTAATTACAGTATTTTACAGTAATGATCAAGTTTTCGTATTAAACATATTGTTGCAAATGTAAGTTCAAAGAATCTGTCTTTCATTGCGATGTGCTCTCCATGTGTGGGCGTGGCCTGCATGTGTGTTTGAATCGAAGAGAACGGAGCCCCGTCTGTGGTCTGCCTTCTTTCATTTCAGAACTCTCAAACAAACGCTCATAACTCGAGAACTAATTTGTTGAATGATGAGATATTTGGATGTGTCATGAAGTGTAAGTATCTCTACCATTTGAAATTTAAATGGAGTTTCTAGGTGAAAGTATAATGGTTTTACACACGTTTGTTCCGCGAAAACAGTGACAGAAAGTCAGTTTAGAAAGTGACTTTCAAGCGATTTTGGACCTCTGAAACAAATGGTCATAACTCAAAAAATATGTAACCAATCAATAACCTGAAAAGTTTGTGTCAGAGAGGACCCCTTGCAGATCGCTACGATATAAGATGATGTGGATTGACGAAAAAGCCTCAAAGTTATGACAGGTTAAACACAAATGAAACTTTGAAAAAAGGCGCCTTGCCGTTCCCAAATTTAACATGGCTGTGAATGAGGGAAGTTTCAGTCCCTAGTCTCGAACAAATCGTCATAACTCGAAAAGTGATTTGTTTAGCGATGCCGTCTTTTGAGGAATTATGAAGGGTCAGTATCTCTACCATTTGAAATTTAAATGGAGTTTCTAGGTGAAAGTATCAGGATTTTACAGACCTTTGTTCAGTGAAAAAATGAATTAATCGATTTTCCCTAAAATCTAGAGTGCACACACTAGCGTCTGCCCTATGCAATGAATGGAGTGATTTTTAAAGAGTGATAGAAAGTAATGAAAGAGTGTTATCTGTCCGAAACTTAAGACGATGGGTCTCGGTGAGCCCAGGTCCGACCATGCCGAGTTTCGTGTTTGTAGCTCAAAAATTGACCGAGGTAAGGCAGTTGGAACGCAACATCCCATGCAAGTGAATGGGACATTTTTTTCGCACAAATGCGAGTGTAGTGTGCGAATACAACAACATTTCTCTTAGCTATCAACAAGCACACTTTTCTGGAACATGCCGGATGTTTTGGTGTTTGTCCCATGTTGATATCTTGAAAACTGTAGGAGGAGATACGAACTGAAAATCAGGTGGAATAATAATAAACACTATAAAGTGCAGTTCCTGCAGAAACTGCGAGTGTGTTGCGGCGGTGCGTCCCCCTGCGATGTGCATCAGGGACTGAGTGCGTAAGTCGAAAGCCGTCAGTAGTCCCTATAGTCACCTCAGGGTGCACATGGGACCAAGCCTGCTGAACTAGAAAACCTTAGTTCTAAAACTGACTGAGTTCCATTCAATGACCTTCCAGTGGCCCCAGTGACCCGTCGGGTACCTCAAGGACAGCAAAAGCATGACATGGTACCTCAGATTGCACCCGGTATCAAGCCTGCCGAATTTCGTTGCTGTACATTGAAAACCAATTGAATTATGGTGACTTACCTGCCTGGGGCCCCAGTGCCAATCCTGGGCCCTCAGGGGCCCCAGGGGCATGACATTTTACCTCAGACTGCACCCGGGACCAAGCTTGCCAAATTTCGTGGCCATCAGTCAATAACTGACTGAGTTACCGTCATTGGCCCCGCTAGGGGCCCCAGTGCCCAGCCATGGTCCTCATATTCCCCATGGGCATCATAAGTCACGTCAGATTGCACCCAGGACCAAGCCTGCCGAATTTTTTGGCCTTGCGTCAAAAAATGACTGAGTTACGGTCATTGGCCTGCCTGGGGCCCCAGTGCCCTGCTGGGGTCCACAGGGGCCCCATGGGCATCACATTTCACCTCTGATCGCACCCGGGACCAAGCCTGCCGAATTTCATAGTCATAAATCAGTAACTGACTGAGTTACGGTCATTGGCATGCCCGGGGCCCCAGTGCCCTGCTGGGGTCCACAAGGGCCCCATGGGCATCACATGTCACCTCAGATTTCATCCGGGACCAAGCCTGCCAAATTTTGTGGCCATAGATTGAAAACTGACTGAGTTACGGTCAATGACTCGCAAGGGGCCCCAGTACCCAGTCGGGGTCCACAGGGGTCCCATGGGCATCACATGTCACCTCAGATTTCACCCTGTACCAAGCCTGCCAAATTATGTGGTCATAGGTTGAAAACCGACTGAGTTACAGTCATTGGCTCGCCAGTGGCCCCAGTGCCCAGCCGGGGTGCTCTGGGGCCTTATGGGCATTACATGTCACCTCAGATTGCACTCAGGACCAAGCCTGTTGAATTTTGTGGCCATAGGCCGAAAACCATCTGAGTTGTGATCACTGACCTTCCAGGGACGGCAGTGCCCAACCAGGGCCGTCAAGGGATCCATGGGCATGGCATGTCACCTCAGATTGCACCCGAGACTAAGCTTGCTGAATTTCATGGTCATAGGTCAATAACTGATTGACTTAGTCATTGTCCCGCCAGGGGCCCCAGTGCCCTGCTGGGGTTCACAAGGGCCCTATGGGCATCACATGTCACCTCAGATAGCACGCAGGACCAAGCCTGCCCTATTTCGTGGTGATAAATCAATAACAGACTGAGTCATGGTCATTGGCCCACCAGGGGCCCCAGTGGCCTGCCGGGGTCCACAGGGGCTCCATGGGCATCACATGTCACCTCAGATTTCACAGGGGATGAAGCCTGCCGAATTTTGTGGCCGTAGGTGGAAAACTGACTGAGTTACAGTCATTGGCCCGCTAGGAGCCCCAGTGCCCTCCTAGGGTCCACAGGGGCTCCTTGGGCATCACGTCACCTCAGATAGCACCCGGGACCAAGCCTGCCGAATTTTGTGGCCATCTGTCAAAAACTGACTGAGTTACGGTCATTGGCCCGCTAGGGGCCCCAGTGCCCAGCCGGGGTCCTCATGGGCCTTATGGGCATCACATGTTACCTCAGATTGCACCCAGGACCAAGGCTGCTGAATGTTGTGGCCGTAGGTCAATAACTGACTGAGTTACAGTCAATTGCTCACCAGGGGCCCCAGTGTCCAGCCGAGGTCCTCATGGGCCCCATGGGCATCACATGTCACTTTAGATTGCACCTGGGACCAAGCCTGCCAAATGTCATGGCTGTAGGGCGAAAACTGTCCTGCCAGGTACCTCTTTGCCCTCTGTGGTAGTATGCCAACAATGTAAGTTCTTACTCCAGACTTAGGAAGTATGCAAGTCCGAAGTTGGCATACTTGGTATTGAGAAACGGCCATAGTGTCATCTTTACTGCATTAAATATTAATCTCTATATTCTATTCTTTCATTCCGATTTAGTAAAGCCTTGTAGTAATTGTCATGTAATGCGATTTACATAAGAGCTGTCTGGCCCTTTAAGAGTGAAGGAGTCAGCTAGTGTGTAGTGAACAGTAGTGAATTGACCGTTTCCGGCTGTGCTGGCCATGTTTTACTCTGTGCTCGTATGGATTACAAGTGATGTTTAACCCGACGTAAAGGTTTGGACTGTTTAATTAATGACAATATTTTACAGTAATGATGAAGCCTTCATATTACACATATTGATCCAAATCTAACTTCAAAGAATCCGTCTTTCATTGCAATGTGCTCTCCGTGTGTGGGCGTGGCCTGCGTGTGTTTGAATCGAATGAGCTCTTCCTTTGTGCATTTCGTGCAGCCCTCAAACAAACGCTTATAACAGGAGAAGTAATTTGTTGAACGAGAAATATTTGGATGTGTCATGAAGGGGAAGTGTCTACCATTTGAAATTTAAATGGAAGTTTATAGGTGAAAGATAATGATTTTACACACGTTTGTTCGCGATGAAAGTCCGTGTTCAAAGTGACTTTCAAGCCCCCGATTTCGGAGCCTCTGAAAAATGGTCATAACTCCAGAAATATGTAAACCAAACAATTATCTGAAAAGGTTGGTTGAGAGGACCCCTTGCAATCAATAGGATATAAGATGATGTGGATTGCCGAAACAGCCTCAAAGCTATGACAGGTTAAAACACAATGAAACTTTGAAACAATTTTTACCATGCTGTCAATGAGGGAGTTGTCAGTCCCTAGTGTCGAACAAATCGTCATAAGTCAAAATAATTTGTTTAACGATGCCATCCTTGGATGAATGATTAAGGGGAAGTATGTCTACCATTTGCAGTTTAAATGGAGTTTCTAGGTGAAAGTATCAGGATTTTAGAGACGTTTGTTCAGTGAAAAAGCTGTGGCCGTAGGTCGAAAACTGACTGAGTTGCGGTCATTGGCCCGCCAGGGGCCCCAGTACCCAGCCAGGGTCCACAGGGGTCCCATGGGCATCACATGTCACCTCAGATTGCACCCGGGACCACGCCTGCGGAATTTCATGGCTATAGGTCAATAACTGACTGAGTTACAGTCATTGGCCCGCCAAGGGCTCCAGTGCCCAGCTGGGGTCCTCATGGGCCTCACAGGCCACCTCAGATTGTACCCGTAATTAACCCTGCCAAATTTTGTGGCCATAGATTGAAAACTGACTGAGTTACTGTCATTGGCCCTGCTAGGGGCCCCAGTGCCCAGCCATGGTTGTCATAGGCCCCATGGGCATCACAAGTCACTGTAGATTGCACCCAGGACCAAGCCTGACGAATTTTGTTACCGTATGTGGAAAACTGGCTGAGTTACGGTCATTGGCCCGCCAGGGGCCACAGTGCCCTGCTGGGGTTCTCATGGGCCCTATGGGCATCACATGTCACCTCAGATTGCACCCAGGACCAAGACTGCCAAATTTCGTGGCCGTAGGTCGAAAACTGGCTGAGTTAGTCATTGGCCCACCAGGGGCCCCAGTGCCCAGCTGGGGTTATCTGGGGCCTTATGGGCATCACATGTCACCTTAGATTGCAACTGGGACCAAGCCTGCTGAATTTTGTGGCAATAGGTCGAAAACTGACTGAGTTACGGTCATTGGCCCACAAGGGGCCCTAGTGCCCAGCCGGGGTTATCTGGGGCCTTATGGGCATCACATCTCACCTCAGATCGCACCCGGGACCAACCTGGCAGTTTAATCATATAAGGCGAAAAAACGGTCTGCCAGGTACTCGTACCATCGTGTTTACTATGCAAACAATCCTCTGTCCATTCCCCTTCCCTTACTAGGCCCTCCTCCTGATTCTTGCTCCGATTCCCATCCTCCCATTGTTCTTTACCTTTCATTAGCCCATTTTACTCTATCTCCCTCTCGTTTCCTACGCCCCTCGTTTTCGCCCCAGCTTTCTTTAGGTTATCATTTGAAAGAATCTAATTTGGGTCAGTAATACTTTTGAGGCATAGCTCAGAAAACGTACCGGGCGTGGGCCCTAGTTAATTTAGATGTAGAAACGAGGTATATGATGAATACTAAAAGATAATTATTTACTGATTTATTGAACTATTAAAGATGCAGGGCCACCAGAATAGATGCGTGAAGGCTATCGAGTGTTAATGTTAGATCAACCTAGATAGGCGAGGGAGAACGATGAAGAAAGTGAGGAGGATAATATCATAAACCAGAGGATGACCCAGAAGGAGTAGATGTAGAGCACTGATAAAGCAACTCGCGACAGGAGAAGGGAAGACAAGGCGACATAAAAGAAAATGCGTAGAAAGAGATGACGAGGGAGAAGACAAGAAGCAGGATATAAAAAGGGAGAAAGAAGGGTCAGAAAAAGCGAGAGCGGGTCTTAAGATCTCCCCATGCTTCCCCTCACCCCCCCTACGTAACCAAACCCGCTCTCCGCTCTTTCTATCTATTTCGTCCGTTTCACCCTCTGTGCGCCACCCCCCTCCTTTCGGTCACCTCACCCCTGCTTGCTGCCCTTTTGTTCTCTACACCTCACTTCCTCTTTTTATTTCCTCCCTTGCGTTTTTATTCCTCGCGCCCCCTTCTCCACTTACTCCTCCTGTGGTCCTTTCCGTCACACCTTTTACCCTGTTTGCTGCTAGAGCTGTTTTTCATACTAGCCCTCTATCCACCACTGTTAGTCCCATCTCTTTTTCTTCTCCAGTTACCTTTTCCCTTCTCTCACGTCCGCTCTTTTTTCCTGTGCATTTCTCTCTTAATCCTTCCTTCGCCCGCGTGTGACTGTCGTGGTTCTCCGTCCTAATTCTCTCTTCTTCTCTCTTCACCTTATTAGCCCATCTCTTTCTCCACTTTTTCCCTCCTTTTCGTCTCCAGCCTCTTTATTCTTACACCCCCCCCTCTCCCCCTAGCCTATTTCCTTACCACTCCTCCTTTCCCTCCTTCACCACAGGGACTAATAGGTGTCGAAGGAGCTGATCCAATGATGCTTCAAGACGTCCTCGGAAGCTTCCTACTCCGAGTTCGGAGGTGGTACTTACGGACATGTCATGTACGTTTCAAAGTGTTTTTTTGTCGGGTGGTGACGCCAAAAGAAAACTTTTGTTTGTACTACTTGTAAAATCAGCAAGTTTATTTAGCCTTACTTGAAGAGAATGAAGTGAACAGGACACGAATTCGATGAGTAATATTTTATATTATATAATATTATTTTGTTGTAATTTCTCATTGACATTAGTGCAAGTTGGACAAAATGTACACTAGCTTAAACTGTACAGTTAACATGCAAAACTACTGGTAGTAAACTAAAAACTTTACGTTTACTGTAGTAGCAGCATCCATGCTGGCAGCCGCCATGACGTTTCGTTACTGACACGCTCCCAACTCGGAAAGTCAGGGCTTATCAAAAAATCCGAGTTTCCCACTGGTAAATACGACATCGCAGTGACGTTTATGTGATGTCATCTCGTAAATACGATATTCCGACACCTCTTGAATGCAGCACAAGCCATTCTGTGTGAATGACAGCTGCTCTGTGGTGGTCGTGGCCTGCATGTGCAGTGCGTGTGAGAGAGACAGGGAGAGAGAAAATGGACAGTTACATTTCAAGTCAACACAGCATATGTTTCATGTAAATCTCTGTGTCAGACCTCTCAAACAAACGGTCATAACTCCAAAACTAATTAACCGATCGCTTATCTCCACTTTCTTTAACTTTTTTACAGTCTTTTCCCACCTTCATTTCTGAGGACTTAGTTTTTGTGACGTTTTGTATTAACTTGTATAAACGGGCTTTAACGAGCATTGCATTGGGAATCGGCTGCAGTGAACCAGATCTTCACTGGCACCCCACAACACCACCGAAGCCAAGTACCTTTAATTAATTGTACTACATGGCTTCTGCTGTGCTTGTTCCTGTGCCGGTGTGGCATGTTTAGCTATTCTTCCTCCGTATTAGTGTAAATTTTACTGGTGATTAGGTGTAGGCTTGTAGAGAGTTCTCGTATCCCGGAGCCCAGAGTGCCGGACATCGTAACGAGTCTTAGTGAACTCGAGAGCCGCAGATTCTCTAGGAGAGGTTATTCATGTAGGGGATAATGATATACGCCTTCGTCAGTCAGAGGTTACTAAGGCTAATTTTTAGAGGTGGTTAGCGTGCGAAGGCGATGTCCGGTGCTGTAGTCTGCTCTGGTCCCATCCCAATGCGGCAAGGTGACCAAGCCTACAGCAGGTATGGTCGGTGAACTGCTGGCCTGCCAAGTTGGTGCTCTGAAAACAACGTGGGCTAGATAGACAACTGGGACAGCCTTTGAGGGTAAGCCTGGCCTGTTAGGATGGACGTGTCCATTCCCACTCGGGAGGGTGCTGCTTCATCTCCTGCAAACATTGCCCAGAGTCTTATGGCCTGATTGGTTAGGGGCCATAAGTGACCTCCCATTCTGTGTAATTTTAACAGTAATGATTTCATGACTTTCTTTAATGATAAAATAGAAAACATTAGGCATAAAACTCGATGCTCATCACATCACTAAACTATTCAGCAACCTTCCAGGTGCAGCACTAGTGAAGACATCTGTTTAATGAGCTGTAAATCAAGCCTAGAATTTTTTACCCCAATTACTATTACTGAACTATCCGCACTGATCAGCTCGTCTAAGTCATCAACATGTTTATTAGATCCAATTCCTACACGTTTACTCAAACAAGTATTACCTAGTATTATAGAGCCACTGTTAGTTATTTTAAATTCATCCCTTACCTTTGGTTATGTGCCCAAATCCTTTAAGTCAGCTGTTATCAAACCACTGATTAAAAAAGCCAATATTGACCCTTGTGTGATATTTAATTATAGACCAATTTCATATCTACCATTTCTGTCCAAAATCTTAGAAAAAGCCATCTATCAGCAGCTCTGCAGTTATCTCCAAAGGAATGAAATTTATGAAACATTTCAGTCTGGCTTCAGGCCCCATCATAGTACTGAAACAGCATTAATTAGGGTACTAAATGACTTGTTAATGTGCTCAGATAAGGGATGTGTTTCTTTTCTTGTTCTGTTAGATTTAAGTGCAGCATTTGACACTATAGATCATGATGTTTTATTAAACAGACTAGAAAATACTGTAGGTATTAAGGGATCAGCACTTTCTTGGTTTAAATCCTACTTTACCAACTGGTACCAATTTGTTCATATAAATAATCTAAGGTCTAAGCTCTCAAAAGTGAAGTATGGCGTGCCTCAGGGGTCAGTGCTTGGCCGGACAATCAACAAAATCGAGGATTGTGTAAAGGAAATAAAAGTTTGGATGTTATTTAATTTTCTCTTACTTAACTCAGATAAAACTGAGGTTCTGTTAGTGGGACCCAAGGCTGTGAGAGACAGGTTGGCTACATCTATCCTAAATCTAGATGGCTGTCCAGTATTGCCCAGTCCGTCTGTAAAAAACTTAGGGGTCACATTTGATTCAGATCTCCCCTTTGATGCACACATTAGCAGCATCACTCGAATTGCTTTCTTTCAATTACGTAATATCGCTAATGATGCTAATGCTATCTCTTTTAATGTTGCAGAGAAACTGGTTCATGCGTTTATAACCTCAAGGCTGGATTACTGTACGCCTTACTTACTGGATGCTCTAGTAAATCTATAAATAAACTTCAGTTAGTTCAGAATGCAGCTGCCTGAGTGCTAACTCGAACTAGAAAATTTGATCATATCACTCCTGTTCTATCATCACTACACTGGTTACCAGTCAAATTGATTGATTACAAAATACTTCTTTTAACTCATAAAGCTCTATATCGCCTGGCCCCACATTATCTGAGTGACCTCTTTGAGTTTTACAATCCAACTCGTCTACTTCATTCGCAGTTATGATAAGTTAAAAACACATGAAAATTTAGAAAATGCCAAATCAGAGTTGAGGCAATTATAATGGGGGTCAATGTGAGGAAAATCAATACCTAGTCCTGAACAAATCGTCATAACTCGAAAACTAATTTGTTGAACGACGAGATACTTTGACGTCTGATTAAGGGGTAGTATCTCTACCATTTGAAGTTTAAATGGAGTTTCTAGATGAAAGTATAATGATTTTAGACACGTTTGTTCAGTGAAAATGTGAATTAATAAAAATCAAGCGATTTTTGGACCTATCAAAGAAATGATCGTAACTCGAAAAATTATTTAAGCAATCAATTATCTGAAAGGTTTGTGTGAGAGAGGACACCTTGCTGATTGCTATGATATAACATGATGTGGATTGACAAAAAATCCTCAAAGTTATGACAGGTTGAACACAAATGAAACTTTGGAAAAAGCATCCTCGGAGTTCCAAAAATTAACATGTTTCAGTCCCTAGTCCCGAATAAATCGTCATAACTTGAAAAATAATTTGTTTAGCAAGGCAATCTTTTGATGAATTATGAAGAGGAAGTATCTCTACCATTTGCAGTTTAAATGGAGTTTCTAGGTGAAAGTATCAGGATTTTAGAGAGGTTTGTTCAGTGAAAAAGTGAATTAATCGATTTTCCCTGAAATCTAGAGTGCGCACTCTAGCTTTGCCTTATTAAATGAATGGAGTGATTTTTAAAGGAGTGATAGAAAAGTGATCAAGAGGATATCTGTCCGAAACTTGAAGTGATGGGCTCGGAGAACCGGTCCGATCATGCCGGAGTTTCTGTTGTAGCTCAAATTGGGCGAGTTATGGAGTTTTTTAAAAAATCCCATTCAAGTGAATGGGACGTTTTTTCGCACAAATGCGAGTGTAGCGTGCGAATGCAGCAACATTTCTCTTAGCTATCGACAAGCACACTTCTCCGGAACATGCCGGACATTTTGGTGTTTGTCCCGTGTCGATATCTCGAAAACTGTAGGAGGAGATACGTATCGAAAATTTGGTGGAATAATAATAATAATAATAATAATAATAATAATACGAAGAACAATAGTGTGTTGCTTGCGCAACACACTAATAATAATAAAAATAATACGAAGAACAATTATTGTGTCGCTTCTCTGGGGCCTTATGGGCGTCACATGTCACCTTAGATTGCACCCGGGACCAAGCCTGCCAAATTTCATGGATGTAGGTCAAAAACTGTCTTGCCAGGTACCTCTGGTACCAGGTACCTCAACACACTAATAATAATAAAAATAATACGAAGAACAATTATTGTGTCGCTTCTCTGGGGCCTTATGGGCGTCACATGTCACCTTAGATTGCACCCGGGACCAAGCCTGCCAAATTTCATGGATGTAGGTCAAAAACTGTCTTGCCAGGTACCTCTGTGCCCTCTGTGGTATTATGCAAACAATGGACCTAATAATCAATGAAACGCGCACAGAACTGAAACACCCTGCTTCTTTGGATCGTACAGTTGTTGCTGTCGCTCGATTTAAAGTCATTTTGCGCTGTCGTTTCTGATTTTTTTGCTTTCATATTAAAGATACTGTAGTGCTGTCACTCCATACTAATGGGTGTAATTTCAGCTCCGAAGTGCCTTCTGTTTGAATGAGAGCATCTGTGAGTCTGTGGGCATGGCCTGCGAATGTGTGTGTGTGTGTGTGTGAGAGAGGGAGAGAGAGAGAGAGAGAGAGAGGGGAGACACTGTGTCTGTCCTCAGCCATGTTTAATGTAAACTGTCTGTGTCAGACCTTTCAAACAAACGTTCATAACTCAAAAAATAATTAACCTTAAGCTTGTGTCGGAGAGGACCCCTTGCTGATCGCTCTGACCTAAAAAATGTGTGGATTGATGAGAAAATGGCTGAGTTATGACAAGTTAAAAACGACATGAAAATGAAAGTGAATGAGAGCCTTATCACTATGTAGTCCCGACCAAATCGTCGTAACTCGAAAAATAATTTGTTGAACGACGAGATATTTGGATGCCTCATGAAGGGGAAGTATCTCTACCATTTTAAGTTGAAATGGAGTTTGTAGGTGAAAGTATAATGATTTTACACACGTTTGTTCCGCGAAAAAGTGACTGAATGTACGTGTACAATGTCAGTTTCAAGCGATTTTGTACCTCTCAAACAAATGGTCATAACTCGAAAAATATGTAACTAATCAATTATCTGAATAGTGTGTGTGTGAGAGAGGACCCCTTGCTGATCGCTACAATCTACAATGATGTGGATTGACGAAAAAGCCTCAAACTTATGACAGGTTCAACACAAATTCAACTTTAGATAAAGCCGCCTCGCAGTTCCGAAAATTAACATGGCTGTCAATGAGAGACGTTTTAGTCCCTAGTCTCGAACAAATCGTCATAACTCGAAAAATAATTTGTTTAGCAATGCAATCTTTTGATGAATTATGAAGTTTTGCATTTGTGCGAAAAAAAAGTCCCATACACTTGAATGGGATTTTTTTAAAACTGCCGTAACTCGGTCAATTTTGGAGCTACAAAAACGCAAATCGGGATGGTCGGACCACGGTTCACCAGCACCCCTCACGTCAAGTTTCGCACAGATTTCACACTTTGAACACTTTCTATGACTCTTTAAAATCACTCCATTCATTCTCTATGCCACTAGGTAGAGTGGCACACTCTAGCCTTGAGTGAAAATCGATTAATGCACTTTTTCACTGAACAAACGTGTCTAAAACCCTGATGCTTTCACCTAGAAACTCCATTTCAACTGCAAATGGTAGAGATACTTCCCCTTCAAAATTATTTTTCGAGTTATGACGATTTGTTCAGGATTAGGGACTAAAACTTCCCTCATTGACAGCCATGTTAATCTTCGGAACTGCGAGGCGGCTTTGTCCAAAGTTTCATTTGTGTTTAACCTGTCATAACTTTGAGGCTTTTTCATCAATCCACATCATTTTAAACCATAGCGATCAGCAAGGGGATATCTCTCAGAGACACTTTTCAGATAATTGATTGGTTACAAATTTTTCGAGTTATGATTATTTATTTGAGAGGTCCAAAATCGCTTGAAACTGACTTTGTACACATGTACATTCAGTCACTTTTTCGCGGAACAAACATGTGTAAAATCATTATACCTTCATCTAGAAACTCCATTTGAACTTCAAAAGGTAGAGATACTTCCCCTTCATGACACATCCAAATATCTCGTCGTTCAACAATTGATTTTTCGAGTTATGAAGATTTGTTCGGGACTACGTAGTGATAAGGCTCTCATTCACTTTCATTTTCGTGTCGTTTTTAACTTGTCATAACTCAGCCATATTCTCATCAATCCACATGTTTATTAGGTCAGAGCGATCAGCAAGGGGTCCTCTCCAAGTTTCCAGATAAGTGATAGGTTAATTATTTTTGGAGTTTTGATCGTTTGTTTGAGAGGTCTGACACAGAGTTTACATTAAACATGGCTGAGGACAGACGGTGTCTCTCCCCTTTCTCTCTCTCTCACACACACACACACACACACACACACACACACACACACTCGCAGGCCACGCCCACAGACTCACAGCTGCTCTCATTTAAACAGACGGGCACTTCGGAGCTGAAATTACACCCATTAGTATGGAGTGACAGCACTACCTTTAATACGAAAGCGAAAAATCAAAAACGACAGCGCAAAAAGACTTTAAATCGAGCGACAACAACAACAGTACATTCCAAAGTAGCACCGCGTTTCACTTCTGTGCGCGTTTTGTTGATTATTAGGTCCATTGTTTGCATAGTACCACAGAGGGCACAGAGTTACCTGGCAGGACAGTTTTCGCCCTACAGCCACGACATTCGGCATGCTTGGTCCCGGGTGCAATCTGAGGTGACGTGATGCCCAAGGGACCCCTCTGGACCCCTTTTAATTTTTCCACCTGATTTTCGGTACGTATCTCCTCCTACAGTTTTCGAGATATTGACACGGGACAAACACCAAAACGTCCGGCATGTTCCGGAGAAGTGTGCTTGTTGATAGCTAAGACAAATGTTGTTGCATTCGCACGCTACACTCGCATTTGTGCAAAAAAAATCCTATTCACTTGCATGGGATTTTTTTTTAAAACTGCCATAACTCGGTCAATTTTGGACCTACAAACACGAAACTCGGATGCTCGGACCTGGGTTCACCACCAACCCTCACATCAAGTTTTGCACAGATTGCACTTTTTGAACACTTTCTATCACTCTTTAAGTATCACTCCATTCATTCTCTATGCCACTAGGTACAGTGGCACACTAGCCTTGAGTGAAAATCGATTAATGCACTTTTTCAATGAACAAACGTGTCTAAAACCCTGATGCTTTCACCTAGAAACTCCATTTGAACTGCTTGCGCAACACACTAATAATACGAAGATCAATAGTGTGTTGCTTGAGCAACAAGGATGCAGCCCCTGAAATAGGATTCACCCTGCGTCCTTCTCTGTACTTGTGTTGTCGTGTACTTGTGAAATGTCATCAGTCGCAGCCCAAGCACTGTTGCATTTCTAACTTCGCATCTAACCAAGTATGCTCCAAATCCCCGGATGTGTTCTCGATCTGGCCATATTACCGAGGATGCATCAGAACAGACTTGTGCAGTCTTCAACAGCAAAATATCCCACAATGCATTGCCAGCTCGGTAATGGCGGATGAGAGGATTCCCGACTGGATGTATAATTTCTGAAGTAATACTGTTATTGTGTCACAAAATGAAATTATAAGTTTTTTAGGAGAGAATGTAGTTGTGTAAAATTCAACTAGGCGGTCAGTTTATCAGTCAAGATACAGCTTACATAAACTGCTCTGACGATTTCGGAGATGTGACAAAGTTATTAACGTATTTATTATGCATTATATTTATTATTTGTTCAGCCTGTATTGTAAATATGAGTTGTCTGATATACATTGAAGTTCCGAATTAAATTCCCTTCTAAAACCAGCCTTGTTTGCTGCTGGTTTGTGTTTGGGAAGGTTTTTATTGATGCTTAAATGTGATCGGTCCGTTGTTACACGTACATTAAACTCTTCAAAGGACAGTACAAGATCGGAGAATGTGTTCCATTACTGTCAGGCTTTATACAAGATGTTTTAGGATTTTTATGTAGGTGTAAAAAGCAAACCGTGTTGGCTCCATATCAAAGTACGCTGCTGTTCCAATTGCGGAATAGCCGAAGTGCGTCCTCCCGTCATCTGGAGAATGTAGTCGCAAGTGTAACTTCCTACTCCAGACTTAGGAAGTATGCAAGTTCGAGCTTGGCGTACTTGGTATTGAGAAACGGCCATAGTGTCATCTTTACTGCATTTTATATTAATCTCTACATTATTCTGTCATGCCGATGTACTAAAGGGATCTAGTAATGATCAAGCCTTCAGCTGTCACGTCTTTTTTTTAAACGCGCACAGAACTGAAACGCGCTGCGGCTTTTAAAGATGTAAGGTGATTTAGCGCTTTCGTTTTTAGATTTTCACTGTCATATTTAACATATTGATGCAAATCCATACTAATGGCTCTAAATTCAGCGCCGAAAAGCCGCTGTCTTTCAAAACGATGTGCTTTCGGTCTGTGGGAGTGGCCTGCGTGTGTGTCTCTCAGCGTGTGTGAAATCCTCAGAGGCGTAAAATGTCTGTCAGACCTCTGAAACAAGTGGTCATAACTCCACAAATAATTCACCTATCGCTTATCTGAAAAGCTTGTGTGAGAGAAGAGGACCCCTTGCTGATCGCTGTGTCATAAAATAGTGTGGATTGATGAGAAAGTGTCCGAGTTATGACAAGTTAAAAACACCTGAAAATTTAGAAACAGCGAACGTTTCCAAGTTTAGCAATATTACGCAATTGAAAGAAACCAATTTGAGTAATGTGCAAATCAAAGGAAATATCTGAATCAAATATGACACCTTAATGGATTTGGGTACATAACCAAACGTAAGGGAATTTATTTATTTTAAATATTTAGCAGTGGCGCTACAATAATAGGTATCACTTCTTTGAGTAAACGTGTAGAAATTGGATCTAATAAACAAGTCGATGACTTGTACTAGCTTATCAATGCGGATAGTTCAGTATTAGTAATTGGGGTAAAAGATTCTAGTCGTGATTTAAAGCTAATTAAACAGACGTCTACAGTGCATGAAAGTTTGTGAGCCCCTTAGAATATATTTCTGTTTAAATGTGACATAAAACATCATCAGATGTTCACACAAGTCCTAAAAGTAGATAAAGATAACCCCGTTAAACAAATGAGACAAGTATTATACTTTGTCATTTATTTATTGAGGAAAATGATCCAATATTGCATTTCAGTGAGTAACAAAAGTATGTGAATCGAAGTGCGTGGATTCAGTGTCTGCTGTGAAACCTCTGTGCAACAATTACTGCAACTAAATGTTTCCTCTTACTGTTGATCAGTCCTGCACACTGGCTTGGAGGAATTTTAGCCAATTCCTTCGTACAGAACAATTTCAACTCTGGGATGTTGGTGGATTTCCTCATATTAACTGCTCACTTCAGGTCTTTATACAACATTTTGATTGGATTAAGGTCAGGACTATGACTTAGTCGTTCCAAAACATGAACTTTAAGTCAAGTCAAGTCAGATTTATTTATATAGCGCTTTTTACAATGGAGCATTGTCTCAAAGCAACTTTACAAGTTTAGATTATCTCCTAATAACTACGTCCAATCCCAAATTGAGCAAGCCTAGGGTGACAGTGGCAAGGAAAAACTCCCTAGTTCTAGGAAGAAACCTTGGGAGGACCAAGACTCAAAAAGGGACCCAACCTCCTTGGGCGGCGTAGATGATAAATCTAAGAGTCGAACTAAATTCATGGAGTCAAGGGCGAATAAAATGTGATATGCACATCGACATTAAGCGGTCCCGGTATATGGGGCGGCGCTGTGGACGAAGCAGCTTGAGGTGGAGCTCCAGCAGAGAACATCATGTTGTGGGGCCGGAACTGAAAGAACTACAGCCGAGAGAAAACAGAAAATGTAATTATTATTGAATAAGAGCACAGTTTTTGATTAACAATCACTTGATGCCATGTCATCACTGATGCCAAGGTGTAGCATGAGACCCCGGCATCATAGATATAGCACATAGCTAGAAAGCTAGAAGAGAGACTGGTAGAAACCCAGCCAAGAGGATCCTGATACCTTGGCACCCCACGAGTGGCCGAGACCAGCAACCCAATTGTCTCGATCACCATAAGACTCCTTTGACTATGAACCCCAGTTTTTTTCCCTTCTTCTAAGGCCAAGGATGCACGAGTCAGGCAGAGGACCGAAGCCCAGTTTCAGCCAAACCGCCCACTCGACACTCTCCTGTCTGCGCTAAGGCAGGCAAGGCCAGACATGACTCCATACTTCCGGCCCCAGGGACCCAAGCCATGCATCCTGGTCTAAATCTAGAGAAAAGCCTGTGTAAATAAGTATGTATTTAGCCTAGACCTAAAAATTTGGAAAGTGTCTGAGTCTTGAACGAAAGTGGGAAGTTTATTCCACAGTTGGGGGGCCATGTATGAGAAAGCCTTTCCCCCTGCTGTGACTTTTTTAATTCTAGGAACTAAAAGAAGTCCTGCACGCTGTGAATGAAGTAGACGAGTTGGATTGTAAAACTCTAAGAGTTCACTCAGGTAATGTGGGGCCAGGCCATGTAGAGCTTTATAAGTTATAAGAAGTATTTTGTAATCTATGCGGAATTTGACTGGTAACCAGTGTAGTGATGATAGAATAGTAGTGATGTGATCAAATTTTCTAGTTCGAGTTAGCACCCAGGCAGCTGCATTTTGAACTAACTGAAGTTTATTTATAGATTTACTTGAGCATCCAGTAAGTAACAGTAATCCAACCTTGAGGTTATAAACGCATGAACAAGTTTCTCTGCATCATTAAAAGAGAGGATATTTCTAAGTTTAGCGATATTACATAATTGAAAAATAGCAATTCGAGTGATGCTGCTAATGTGCGCATCAAAGGAGAGATCTGAATCAAATGTGACCCCTAAGTTTTTTACAGACGGACTGAGCAATACTGGAGAGCCACCTAGATTTAGGATAGATGTAGCCAACCTGTCTCTCATAGCCTTGGGTCCCACTAATAGAACCTCAGTTTTATCTGAGTTAAGTAAGAGAAAATTAAATAACATCCAATCTTTTATTTCCTTTACACAGTCCTCAATTTTGTTGATTGTAAGGCTGTCATTAGGTTTGGCTGATATGTACAGCTGTGTATCATCTGCATAGCAGTGGAAACTAATGCCATGTTTACGAATAACTGAGTCTAGTGGCAGCATGTACAGAGAGAATAAAAGCGGGCCAAGCACTGACCCCTGAGCACACCATACTTCACTTTTGAGAGCTTAGACCTTGGATTATTTAAATGAACAAACTGGTACCAGTCAGTTAAGTAGGATTTAAACCAAGAAAGTGCTAATCCCTTAATACCTACAGTATTTTCCTACCTACAGTTTGTTTAGTAACACATCATGATTTATAGTGTCAAATGTTGCACTTAAATCTAACAGAACACATCCCTTATCTGAGGACATTAACAAGTCATTTAGTACCCCAAGTAATGCTGTCTCAGTACTATGATGGGGCCTGAAGCCAGACTGAAATGTTTCATAAATTTCATTCCTTTGGAGGTAACTACAGAGCTGCTGATAGACGGCTTTTTCTAAGATTTTGGACAGAAACGGTAGATTTGAAATTGGTCTATAATTAGATATCACACAAGGGTCAAGATTGGCTTTTTAATCAGTGGTTTGATAACAACAGACTTAAAGGATTTGGGCACATAACCTAAGGCAAGGGATGAATTTAAAATAACTAACACTAGCTCTATAACACTAGGTAATACTTGTTTGAGTAGACGTGTAGGAATTGGATCTAACAAACATGTTGATGACTTAGACGAGCTGATCAGTGCGGATAGTTCAGTATTAGTAATTGGGGTAAAAGATTTAATCTTGATTTACAGCTCATTAAACAGATGTCTTCACTAGTGCTGCATCTGGAAGGTGGCTGAATAGTTTGGTGATGTGATGAGCATCGAGTTTGATGACGAATGTTTTCTATCTTATCATTAAAAAAAGTTATGAAATCATTACTGTTAAAATTACACAGAATGGGAGAGTCACTTTCTGTGGGGTTTTTTGTTAATTTGGAGACTGTATTAAAAAGAAATCTTAGATTATTCTTATTTTTCTCTATGATTGAAGAGAAGTATGGAGGTTTAGCTTTAGTGAGGGCATGCTTATACTCTGCCATGCTGTCCCTCCAAGCATCTTAAACACCTCCAATTTACTATGTCTCCACTTGCACTCTAAATGCCCTGTTCTTTGCTTTAAGGTACGGGTGTGGTCATTATACCATGGTGCTAGCCTTTTTTCCCTAATACGTTTGACCCTAGCAGGGGCAGTCGTGTCCAGGGTTGAGCGAAGCACACATTCTATTGCTCATTTACACAACTCAAGATGATTGATCTCCGTAGGTGTATTAAATTTAAGTCTGTAGTTTTTTAATAAACGCAAGGCTGGAGTAGCAGATGTGATAGTGCGCTTGGTGTGATAACGAGGCAGAAGGATTTTATTTATTAGAGATAGCTCAAATACTAAAAGATAGTGATCTGAAATCGAATCACTTTGCGGGAAAACATCAAGGTTATCTATATTGATACCAAATGTTAATATTAGATCTAAAGTATGATTACAGCGGTGGGTTGGTCCCATCACATTCTGAGTGTCAAAGTGAATATTGAAATCACCTACAATTAAAGCCTTATCTGTTGAGAGTAGTAAGCAGGAAAGAAAGTTAGCAAATTCCTGAAGAATCATTTATACTTCCTATCATTTATACTTCTTCAACCATTCTTTGGTAGAACGATTTGTGTGCTTAGGTTCATTGTCTTGCTGCATGACCCACCTTCTCTGGAGTTCATGAACAGATGTTCTAACATTTTCCTTTTGAATTCTTTGGTGTAATTCAGAATTCATCATTCCATCAACGATGGTCTTGAATTTCCTCCATTTGTGCACAATCTGTCTGACTTTGGATTGGTGGAGTCTACTATTTAGAGATGGTTTTCTAACCTTTTCCAGCCTGATGAGCATCATCAACTCTTTTTGAGGTCCTCAGAAATCTCCTTTGTTTGTGCCATGATCCATTTCCACAAACATTTGCTGTGAGGAGCAGACTTTGATAGATCCCTGTTCTTTAAATAAAACAAGGTGCCCACTCACACCTGGTTGTCATCCCATTGATTGAAAACACCCGACTAATTTCATCTTCAAGTTACCTGCTAATTCTAGAGGTTCACATACTTTTTTACCTCACTAATATGTAATATTGGATCATTTTCCTCAATAAATAAATGGTCAAGTATAATATTTTTGTCTCATTTGTTTAACTGTGTTCTCTTTATCTACTTTTAGGACTTCTAAAGGGCTCTAAAGGGCTCACAAACTTTCAAGCATTATTTTGTCCCTTATTGTGTCCCTGTCAACAATGTTAGACAAAACAGCATGAGAAATGTTCCTGCTTAACAAAACAAGTGAATTTAAAAGCTCATTTGGGCCAGTTGTAATATTATTTGTATGCTATGAACAAAGTCTGTTTGTGTGTCTACACCTGTCTGCTGTTAATTCTTTAATTATTAATCTAATTAAAATGGGAGAAGAGAAAATTATTCTTTACAGATAGTATGACCACTTTATTTGGCAAAGTAAAATATATATCTGTCACGAATTGGAAACATTTTTATTCCTACTTTATTCATTGAAATGTTGGCTTGAACATAATGAATATAGAGTACCATAAATACCCCTGAAAGAGGAGCTCGCTCCATTTAGGTGAGGATAGGTTGACCGTGAAGAATCTATTTATAGGCATTTTAACTCAGCAAATGCAATACACTTTTAAACATTTAGTACACATCTGGTGGTAAAGGTTGCAGTAGCTTATGGTATGGTAGGTGTGGCCAGGTTTCAGAACATCATGTGTTACTCAAACAACTAGACCAATAGAGATTTAAGGTGAATGCCTTCCTTTAAGACCGACCGCTGTAACAAGGTGCCAGAAGTCAGAAGCTAAAAAAAACAAACAAAAAAAGATCCACAAGTACAGCAGAGATTCCGCAAAAGACGCTATGTGCAAAATCAGAGTAAATAAAACAATGAAAGCAAAAAAAATTATAATAATCAAATAACACCAAAAACAAAGTATGCAAAAACATTTGTTGAATTATCTTGATCGGCGATCACAAACGTTTGGTGAAAGCAAATTATAGAAAAACAACAGTACAACTCAGGGATATGTTTAATAGTGAAAGTAAGAGCATTTCCACATGCACAATTTGAAGGGAACTCAAGGGATTTGGACTTAACAGCTGTGTAGCTTTAAGAAAGCCACTTGTCAGTGAGGTTAACCAACCAAAACAGCTTCATTTTGCTAGGGAGCATAAAGACTGGACACTGATGCAATGGAAGAAGATCATGTGGTCTGATGAGTCCAGATTTACCCTCTTCCAGAGTGATGGGCACATCAGTGTAAGAAGAGAGGTGACTGAAGTGATGTATTCATCATGCCTAGTCCCTGTGGGAGCAGTGCGATGATCTGGGGTTGCTGCAATTATGTTATATGTGTTATATGTAGTTAGGTATGTATATGTGTGTGTGTGTGTGTGTGTGTGTGTGTGTGTGTGTGTGTGTGCATGTGTGTGTGTGTGTGTGTGTGTGTGTGTGTTGTGTGTGTGTGTGTTGTGTATATATATATACTATATATAATATATATATTATATATATATATATATATATATATATATATATATTGGTGTATGATATGTGTATGGTATATATATATATATATATAGATATATAGTATATATACTCTATATCTATTACATTATAATATATATATATCTAAGATCTATATAGAATATTATAATATATTAATTATACATATATATTTATATATACACCAACACACACATACCACACTAGACACACAACATAATATATAATATATAATATATAGATAATATAATATATATAATATATATTATCTGTGTTGTGTGTTAAATGTGTGTGTGTGTGTATGTGTGTATAGATATAATAGGATATATAATATATATATATTATTAATAATATATAATAAAATACATGAATATATATAAATATACACACACACATATACACATCCACACGATCATTATATATACTATATATCATTAATATATATAATATATATGCGATATATATAGTATTATATATATATATATATATATAGTGTTTGGTGTGTTGTGTGTGGGTGTGTGTATGTCGATAATATATATCTCTATATCTAATATATATATATAATATATATATATATATATATATATAATATATATATAAATGCAAAAGTATTGGCACCCTGCAATTCTGTCAGATAACGCTCCATTTCTCCCAGAAAATGATTGCAATTTGATATTAAAATGTTCACTTAATTTGTCTTCAATGGAAAACCACAAAAAGAATTGTCAAAAAGCCAAATGGGATATAATTCCACACCAAACATAAAAAAGGGGGTGGACAAAAGTATTGGCACCCTTTGAAAAATCATGTGATGCTTCTCTAATTTGTGTAATTATCAGCACCTGTTACTCACCTGTGGCACATAACAGGTGGTGGCAATAGCTAAATCACACTTGCAGCCAGTTAAAATGGATTAAAGTTGCCTCAACCTCTGTCCTGTGTCCTTGTGTGTACACATTGAGCATGGAGAAATGAAAGAAGGCCAAAGAACTGTCTGAGGACTTGAGAAGCAAAATTGTGAGGAAGCATGGGCAATCTCAAGGCTACAAGTCCATCTCCAAAGACCTGAATGTTCCTGTGTCTACCGTGCGCAGTGTCATCAAGATGTTTAAAGCCCATGGCACTGTGGCTAACCTCCCTAGATGTGGACGGAAAAGAAAAATTGACGAGAGATTTCAACGAAAGATTGTGCGGATGGTGGATAAAGAACCTCGACTAACATCCAAACAAGTTCAAGCTGCCCTGCAGTCCGAGGGTACAACAGTGTCAACCCGTACTATCCGTCGGCATCTGAATGAAGAGGGACTCTATGGTAGGATACCCAGGAAGACCCCACTTCTGACCCAGAGACATAAAAATCCAGGCTGGAGTTTGCCAAAACTTACCTGAGAAAGCCAAAAACGTTTTGGAAGAATGTTCTCTGGTCAGATGAGACAAAAGTAGAACTTTTTGGGCAAAGGCATCAACAGAGTTTACAGGAAAAAAAACGAGGCCTTCAAAGAAAAGAACACGGTCCCTACAGTCAAACATGTCGGAGGTTCCCTGATGTTTTGGGGTTACTTTGCTGCCTCTGGCACTGGACTGCTTGACCGTGTGCATGGCATTATGAAGTCTGAAGACTACCAACAAATTTTGCAGCATAATGTGAGAAAGCTGGGTCTCCCTCAGAGGTCATGGGTCTTCCAGCAGGACAATGACCCAAAACACACTTCAAAAAGCACTAGAAAATGGTTTGAGAGAAAGCACTGGAGACTTCTCAAGTGGCCAGCAATGAGTCCAGACCTGAATCCCATAGAACACCTGTGGAGAGATCTCAAAATGGCAGTTTGGAGAAGGCACCCTTCAAATCTCAGGGACCTGGAGCAGTTTGCCAAAGAAGAATGGTCTAAAATTCCAGCAGGGCATTGTAAGAAACTCATTGATGGTTACCGGAAGCGGTTGTTCGCAGTTATTTTGTCTACAGGTTGTGCTACCAAGTATTAGGCTGAGGGTGCCAATACTTTTGTCCTGCCCATTTTTGGAGTTTTGTGTACAATGATAATTGATTTGACTTTTTTTTCATTCTCCTTTGTGTTTTTTTATTGCAAGCAAAATAAATGAAGATACTAATACCAAAGCATTTGTGATTGCAATCATTTTCTGGAAGAAATTGAGTATTATCTGACAGAATTGCAGGGTGTGCCAATACTTTTGGCCATGCACTGTGTATGTATGTATGTATTGTATGTGTGTAGATATTATATAGTATATATAGATTGATATATATATTCGTATTAATAAATATAATATATATTATATATATATATAGATATATATATATACATATATATATGTATATATTATATATACACCCACACACAAAAAGAAAGCCCATACATACATACATACACACATACATATATCATCACTGAGGTGTGTGTGTATGGTGTAGCGTGTGTGTATATATACACATCACACACATAACATACATATATATATATATATATATATATATATATAGTATATATATATATATATATGACATGGCATACACACATATATATAATATATATATATATATATATATATATATATATATATATATATATATACATGCATACACACATATATTATATATATATATATATATATATATTATATAATAATATATATATATCTATATCTATATATATATATATATATATATATAAATACTATACATCATCATGTGTTTGGTGTGTATTTGTATTGTATATGGTGTGTATGTATGTGTATATATACACACATATATGATGATATATGTGTGTGGTGTTCTGTATGTATGCATGTTGTGTGTGTATATATATATATATATATAATATATATATAATATATGGAGTATTATATAATATATATATATAAGATATAGATATAGATATTATATCACACACACCGATGATATATGTATGTATGGGGCTTTCTTCTGTGTTTTGTGTGTATATGTATGTGTGTGTGTGTTGTGTGTGTGTGTGTATATATATATATATATATAATATAATATATATATATATATATATATTATATATATATAATATATATATATATATATATAGCTCAGTCAGCATGGATGGGGCTTTCGCTTGTTATGAAACACACGGGCTTGTCACAGTCAGGAGAACTGTAATTACTGTTGTCATACAAATACTTTGGGTGACCATTTTTTTTATTTACAATGAAGTACATAACTTTATTTATGTTTTAACAGTTACCCTGCTATTCCTACGGACAGAAGCTCTCAAAACTCGCTATATTAAGATTTGCTTGCAACTATATACCTGGCCCTGGCTTCAGCTTGCAAATCTGGACTATACCCCAGACCACTAGCAACATGAGCTTGTTCCGAGAGTTGGGTTGAACAGTGCACCAGAACTTTGACAGGCTGAAGGACGCCTCAAGAGAAAAGAACAGGATAATATTTTTAGGTTTTTTAGGTAGGAGTTAAGAGAGTGTTTATATTATGAGGCCTGCATGTCTATTGGTGGATTGTGACACAGCAGACTAGCATACATTCGTATGCTTATAGTCTGTGCCTAGTAATGTGGCATATGTGAAGATAGATAGAGAGATATATATATAAATTATATATATATATATATATATTATATAATATATATATATATATATATATATATATATATATATACACACATATATATAATATATATATACTATATATATATATATAGTATTACCACAGTTATATATATACTATATATATATATATCGATATATTAATTATATATATATATGTGGTATCTGTATGTTATATATATAGTATGTGTCATATATATATATATATATATATCTATATATATATATATATATAGATATATATTATATATATACTATATATATATATGTGTAATCTGTTATGTTTATATATCTATGTATGTTTCTCTATCTCTCTATTCTCTTCTCATCTCTGTTCTCTCTCCTATATATCTATCTCTCGTATCTGTTCGCTGTTATCTCCTCTATCGTATAATCTCTCAGTTCCTTCCTCTCTCGCGTCTCTCTCGCTCCTCTCTCTCTCATCTCTCTCTCTATCTCTCGTCTCTCTCTCGCTTCTCTCTCGCTATCTCGTCTCTATCTATCTCGCTCTCTCTCCCTCCTCGTGGCTGTCTGAGTCTTATAGACAAAAAAAGTGATCTAAAAATAATCCTTATATGGAAGATGTATAGTAGTTAACATATTTTAACATTTTGACATTTTGAAAAGTAAGCGTGTAACTTTGATATATTCATGGTACCTAAGAAATTTAATTTGACTTAAATGGTTTATGCCAGTAATTTTTACGGTTACCTTGATTCCCTTGCGAACAAAAGGGTGTAGACCTGAGGAATGTGCATGACTGCAGCCATCATACATCCAACAATTGGGTTTTTGTACCATTTGGCTTTAAGTCAGTCGATCTATTTATATAGCGCTTTTACAATGGAGCATTGTCTCAAAGCAACTTTACAAGTTTAGATTATCTCCTAATAACCATGTCCAATCCCAAATTGAGCAAGCCTAGGGTGACAGTGGCAAGGAAAAACTCCCTGAGTGTTATAGGAAGAAACCTTGGGAGAACCAAGACTCAAAAAGGGACCCAACCTCCTTGGGCGGCGTAGATGATAAATCTAAGAGCGAAACTAAAGTCATGGAGTCAAAGTTCGAATAAAATGTGTAGTAAAGTATGCACATCGGCATTAAGTGGCCCGGGTATGATGGGGCTGGAGCTGATGACGGAAGCAGCTTGAGTGGAGCTGCAGTGATGACATCATGTGTGGGGCTGGAACAGAAATGTAAATTAGTTTATTGATTAAGAGCACAGTGTCTATTAACAATCAGTGATGCCATGTGTAGCATGAGACCCCGTCAGCATTAGCTATAGCAGCATAGCTAGAAAGAGGAGAACTGGTAGGTGTAACAGCCAAGAGGGATCACATGAGACATTGGCAACCCCACGGGAGGCAGAAGACCGCAAGCCAACGTCTCTGATCACCATTTAACAGCTGTGATTTGTTTGCATCCCAGAAGGTTCTGCCCAAGGGTCACTTGAGCTGTGTAAACCCTTCACATGTCTGAACGTACCATACCTGATACACACCCACTGGATAGCCATGGCTCTGGGGCTCTGTATCATGAATTGCCTGCTGAATTGATGCTGATGTGAAGCTAAATAAATAAATAAACTATGGATACAAAACAAATCCCCAAAAGAAAGTTGATGGAACAAGACTACCATAAAGAAAATGCATTCGTCTGTCTCATCCTACATGACTGGAAGAGGCTCCCCTACAAAGCTGTATTCTTTAACAGTCCATAAAGTCTCACCTATAGCAGGAACTGTCAAGGACATCATAAAGCTAGTATCTGGCTGGATATTGGTGTAGTGCATGAAAAAGACTCGAGACTAAAACCTGCTGCATGAGCTCAAACTATCTGACACAAGTATGAAAGCCTTTCCCCACCTATTCCTAAAGAGGATCTGTCGAGGACACCAAAAAGCTAATATCTGGCTGGATATTGATGTAGTGCATTAAAAAGACCCAAGCCTAAAACCTGCTGCATGAGCTCAAACTATCTGATACAAGTAGTCCCAATTCCTAAACAGCATTAAACAAGTACATTCTAACCTCATTATCCCGCCTGGTGAGAGGCAAGTTAGGCAAGTTAATGAGGTTACAGAAAACTAGACAAAGGCAGTGACATTCAAACTTCGGACATTATGTGTTTTACTGAGCAGCCATCATGATTGTACAATCACATTTACAATGTACATAAACATGTATGTACATGTACAGTTTCTATTCATTTACCCAAATTTGAAAAAAAATAGTCCATGATTGACGATTGTTTCTGTGACACGAAGCACATGAAGTCCAGTCTGTGATGAATTACAGACAGGGGTTGTACATCATCCGGCACTGCAAGTTCTGATCGCTCAAAATAATGTGTCAATTGTGTGTCATATACTTTAGGCCATAGAGCTATTGTTACGGTTGGTGTACAGAGGCAGATGAGTTTGGAGGTTTCAGTTAAAAAATAACCAACATTTATTAATGATAAATGATAATAAAATAACAGAAAAACCAACAAACAACACTAAGTTAGATATAAACACAGCAAACTAAATAAAACCTGGCATGGTAGCTGAAAACAAAGAAACCGCTAGCTAAGGCTAGGTTAACGCTAGCAGTAGCGAAACACGCTTAGCGTGAACTAGAATAACCAAACATGAAACGTAAACTAGGCACGAAAACCCCCCCCCAAAAAAACAGAAAAGCATGATACCGTGTCCAGGAAAGTCTAACAGGAAAACAATAATCCAGGAAAGGCTTGGTGTGGCGTGGCGAGGCTTGGCTTGAAGCGGCTTGACGTGACGATGTGGCATAGTGAAAACAAATGCACACACGAACGCTCAGGAAACTGAGGAAATGTTATCGCAGTTTAAATGGGAAAACATTGGGCTTAAATATTAAATATCCCAGCTGCGCACAGTTTAGCAATCAACGGAAAATGAATCAGAGTCTTAGTAACAAAACAAGAGTAAAGCGTGCAGTTAGGATCCCCGGCCATCTTAGTTCTGCAAGGGATTGTGGGTGATGTAGTCCCAGTCGCCCACAACCGCAAAAACAAAACAAAGGACTCTCGGGAACGGACAGCCTCTGGCAAGGCTTCTCCAGAACAGAAGGCCTCTGGCAAGGACTCTCGGGAACGGATGGCCTCTGGAAAGGCCTCTCTGGAATGGATTGCCTCTGGCAAGGTTGCTCTGGAACAGAATCGCCTCTGGCAAGGTCGCTCTGGAATGGAATCGCCTCTGGCAAGGTCGCTCTGGAACGGAATCACCTCTAGCAAGGTCGCTCTGGAACGGAATGGCCTTTGGGACGGTCTCACTTGAGCATCTTGAAACTACTGTCCATGGCACAGAGGTCAGCACAACTGGGTCCGTTCAGTAGCAGAGAGTCACGTCTTGCTCAGGTACGGAGGTAGACAGCATGTTGTGTGCAGATATTGAGCAAAATGACACGAACAGCTCAGGTGACGTTAATGATGGTGAACTAAGCGGAGCAGCGTACACAGACATGGAACTAGGTGACATGTCTCGCTCAGATATGAAACGATACGACGCTAACAGTGCATCTATGGAGCTTGGAGGTGCGACGTGCACGGAAATGGAGTTAAAGGATTCAGACACAGAGCTAACATGCTCAGATAGGAAACCAAGGGGTGCGGCTTGCTCGGATACGGAACCAGGCAATGCTATTGGTTCGAGTGTGGAACCAACGGACTGAAACACAGCACTAACTTGCTCAACCACAAAACTAAAGGTCATGGCAGGCTCAGATATGGAGCCAGGCGGCGCTAACGATTCAAACAGGAGGCTGATGAACTCGGGCAAGGAGCCGACATGCTTCACAATGAAACCAAGCAGCACTAACTGTTCAGTTACTGGCGAGCTCGGATACGGGGCTAACGTGATTAGGCACGAAACTCTGAGGCACTACAAGCTCAGGAACGGAGCTACACAGTGTTAACGGCTTGAAAACGGGACAAACTTGACTAGTGCTACAGTGCTAAACGGCGCTAATGGCTCAGGGATAGGGCTAATGGATGCAGCGTGCACGGAAACTAAGTTAGCCTCAAAAATGGAACCAACACATTCGGATACAGAGCCAGGCAGCGCTAATGGTTTGGGAACGAAACCAATGGGCTCAGGAGCAGAGCTAAGCAAGGCTAATAGCTCAGAAATGGGGCTAATGGGCACAGCATGCTCGGAAATGAAGCCAGGCGGCGCCAATAACTCAAGAATAGAGCCCACACGCTTAGGTATCGAGCTAAGTGGTGCTAATGGTTCAGAAATGGAGCCAACGCTTACAGCACTTTGGGACACTAATGGCTCATTTTCAGAGCTAAGTGGCATGGGGAGCTTGGAAATGGTTCTAGCGTGCATGGGTCCTGCACTATGGGACACTAATGGCTCATTTTTGGAGCCAAGCAGGCCATGGAGCTTGGAAATGGGGCTAATGTGCACAAGTACTGCACTCTGGGATGCTAACCGCTCATTTTCGGAGCTAGGCAACACGAGGAAACGGGGCTAGTTTGGAAACAGGGCTAGTGTGATCAGATAGTGAATTACTGGACCCGGGACTCAGGACGCACTACGAGAGAAGTGACGAGGCACCCTGGACAACCTCGACGAACGAGGTGGCGCTCTAGGCGACCTCAGCAAGCAAGGCAGAGCTCTGCGCGACCTTGATGAGCAAGGCGGCACTCTGGACTAGTGAGACAGAATTCTTGATGTCCACACCAAGCAGGGCGGCGCACTCGACGACCTCAGTGAGCGAGGCAGCGATCCAGACCTCAGCAAGCGAGGTGGTGATCTTGATGTCCTCCATGCCCTCAGCGCATGAATAGACGCTCTGGACGGACTTGGTCCTGGTGCCAACCTGGATCCTCTAACAGCCTGTGAGTGGAGGGTCTAGAAGGCGGCAAGCCAGGTGGGGCCGGCAGAGTTTGGTTGGGGGAAGGCCAAAATTGGAACCAAGTGCTTCCAAGAATCGGTCGCAGGTAGCCTGAACAAACTGTGGCCAATGCTTATGGGTCCACACAAAGGGCCCTGTTAGTGAGCAGGAGGCCTACAGTCAGCAACTGATTCGCCAGATTCGAACCGATTGTACTTGGTCATTTATTTATTGAGGAAATTTATCCACTATTACATATTAGTGAGCGTTCAAAAGTATGTGAACATTTGCTTTCAGTATCTGGTGTGACCCTCCTGTGCAGCAATCACCGCAACTAAAGGTTTCCTGTAACCGGCTTGGATGACTTTTAGCCCATTCCTCGATACAGCACAGCTTTAGCAAACTGCAAATGAGCAGCAATGTTCTTTTTGGAGAGCAGTGACTTTCTTCTTGCAACCCTGCCATGCACAAGATTGTTGTTCAGTGTTTGTGTGATGGTGGTCTTCTCATGAGCTTGTCAGCTATTAAATACATTGCTCTTGGAGTGATCTTTGTTGGTCGACCACTGCTGGGGAGGGTAACAATGGTCTTTTGTCTGACTGTGGATTGGTGGAGTCCAAATTCTTTAGAGATGGTTTTGTAACATTTTCCAGTCTGATGAACATCAACAACTCTTTCTGAGGTCGCGGGAAATCTCCTTTGTTCGTGCTATGATTCACTTCCACAAACGTGTTCAGTTTAGGCTTGCACCTATGCCCTTATCATACAGAAATACCTACGGATTACTTGATATATTTAATTATACACTGTAAAGAAAAAAATATGCAAATCTCTTCCAATATTTATTTGAGGAACATTGATTTTAAACATTTCAGTAATTTTCTCTGGAAAAAAAAACTGGAGTTCCTTTGCTCCTCAAAGACTCTGTACTACTATTTGGCTAGTCACTCACAAAAATTGCTGTACAGTGTGGGTGAGCTTTTTCACGCACTGTTTTGATATAAATTTGATATAAATTTGATTAGCATATGTGCTAATTCTTATGTCTGATATACATTGACCATTGAGTGAATATAACTCCAAGAATGTATAACAGATGAAAATATATTGGTGAGTAGAAAGTGTTAAATTTGAGAAACATTGCCTCCATAATATTGCGATATGACAGGTGTGTCTTTACACCATCCTTCATTAATAGTGAAGCACACACGTCCTCCCTTTGTCTTAAGGCAAAGATCTGGCATGTGATCAACTCTTATATAGTTTATATCCTAGCATTTACACTGTAGCATCTGGAATCACGTCCTTCAGGTATGTCCATTTGAAGCAGTAGGCTGAAGTCAGTGAAAGGATCTTTGTTGTGCTTGCATTACTTGTAGTTTTTTTAATCTTGTTGCAAACTGAACGCACAATGTACAGGAGTACATATCCTTTTTCTGGTCAGTGACTGTTTTTAATGGTTCTGGAAACATGCTTTGAATCACTTTCCTATAGGTGCACTAACCATTAATTTTTTGGCCATTTTCTTTACAGCCATTCTAGCTGAGTGACATTGTTTTTTACTTTTTTTATATTATGCTTTGCTGCAAAAGCATCCTTTTATTACATTATAACTAAATGCAGCATGTTTGCCATGCAAGGTAAAATTGTTACATGACCATGCATTGCTTGAGATATTTCCTACATCACCTTTCATCATCAGAATATTTTTCTCTTCAGAGTATTTAAGGTTTTGAACATTTCTTCAGAAGTTATTGTGAGCATGGCTGTTGTGCCAGAAAACTCTTGAGTATGTACAGTACTGTGCAAAAGCCTTAAGCCACCACTGGATTAGATATACCACTGTTTTATCAGTGGTATAATAACCATATATAATTATTTCTCTGTCTCTTTATTGCAATACAAAGACAAAATACAGGAAATCTGTATGCATTATTAAAAAACTTGAAGAAAGCTTCTATAAGTTACAGTTACAAGTATTTAGTGTGACCTCCCCTTACACTTGAGCATTAGCAGCAACAGCTTCGTCAGGATGCCAAATTGACTCAATCAAGTTCGAAGAAGCTTGATCTTGAATGGTCTTTTTGGAAGGGTAGCAGCCAAAAAAAAAAACCACGTTTTTGGAAGGGGAACAGGGTGAACGGCTAAGATATGCTTTGTTCAAGTTATTATGGACTGCACTTTTGATGTCTTCCCCACAGACCTTAAAGTATTTTCAAAAAGCTGAAATTTTGTTATTGGTATAGCTAGCGGCATAGCAGAAGCAAAAATGCAGTGCCAGTGCACTTAGCTGGCTCATGCTATTTAAATCATAAATTAAAAAAGAAATTACAACACAATTCAAGATAATTTAAGATAATAAATCAGCCTGTTGTTGATTGTGTGTTTGCAGCAAAAATTGACCGATTCCGGACCCCTACTTTCTCATTTAACCTTTTATTCAATACCCTGCTGTGGAATATGATACCAAATTTATGAAAATGTTTGTTGTGTAGCACTTATGAAAGTATACAAATGAAATTCTACTGTTACACAAAGTCCCTTACACAATTATTGGCACTCCTGATAAAGAGGAGTAAAAAAGGTTATAAGAAATTGACTTTTTTGACAAGTTTTGAAAAAAAATTTGAAGAATCCAATATTTAATTGAAGTTAATTTAGTCTGAGAAAATAAATCCTTCATTAAGAAATAATCATTTTTTTAACGAAAGCATGTGCTAAAATTATTGGAATCTCAGCATTGAGTGCAGAGTGATGGGGAACGACTTGAATTTTGTTTTATTTTAGAACAAATCTAAATATTGCATTGACATAAGTATTCAGTACCTTTTCTCAGTACATAGTTGAAGCACCCTTGAGTGATTACAGCCTCCAGTCTTCTTGGGTATGATGCCATAAGGTTTGCACACATGGATTTGGGGGTTTTCTGATATTCTTCTTTGCAGATCCTCTCAGGTCGGATGGGGACTGTTGATGGACAGCCATTTTCAGGTCTCTCCAGAGGTGTTCAATAGAGTTCAATTCAGGGCTTTGGATGGGCCACGTATCCTCTTATCGACTTAGGGTAATTGTCTTTCTGTAAGGTCAGCCCAGTCTGAGATCCTGAGTGCACTGGATCAGGTTTTTATTAAAAATATATGTGCTTTGCTCCATTCAGCTTTCCCTTAACCCTGACTCTGTCTCCCTGTCCTAGCTTGTTACGGGTGCGTCGGGGCATAAGGAGACGAACAATGCAGGTTCCAGTTACCAGATAGTTTATAAAAGATAATGATAACAGAACAAATAAACAGACTAGCAATAACACAGCAAGACTGAAAACTAAATCAAACCTGGCATGGCATCCGAACACAACACGAACATCAGCACAGAGACAAAACACAGCGAAATGAAACCTGGCGTGGTAGCCAAACAGAAAGAAACCACCACGCCGCAACTGGGAAAACAGAGCTTATATATCAAAATCCCAGCTGCGCGGTAGCAAGTAACGTCATTAACAAATCACATCCACTAAACGAAAACAATGTTCAGCCGCGAGTCATTCATCTGTGGCCATCTTGGTCCCGCAGAGGGTTGTGGGCAATGTAGTCCTGGCTGCCCAAAATCGAAAAAAAAAAAAAAAACCCAGAGGCAGGGCACGGATCCTGACAGTGCCCCCTTGTAAGGAGTCCATCCAAGGACTCCCTACCCTTCCCTCTTCCCCAGGGGCGTGTGGCAATGTCCGGGGAGATGAGATCCTCAGACCCCTTGTGAGACCATATGCTGGTGCGGTTGGCCCTGGATTTCTCCTAATGCAGGACAATGCTAGACCTCGTGTGGCTGGAGTGTGTCAGCAGTTCCTGCAAGATGAAGGCATTGATGCTATGGACTGGCCCGCCCGTTCCCCAGACCTGAATCCGATTGAGCACATCTGGGACATCATGTCTGTCCAGGAGTTGGCAGATGCTTTAGTCCAGGTCTGGGAGGAGATCCCTCAGGAGACCATCAGCCACCTAATCAGGAGCATGCCCAGGCATTGTAGGGAGGTCATACAGCCCCGTGGAGGCCTCTCACAATACTGAGCCTCATTTTGACTTGTTTTAAGGACATTACATCAAAGATGGTGCAGCCTGTAGTGTGTTTTTCCACTTTAATTTTGTGTGTGACTCCAAATCCAGGCCTCCGTTGGTTAATAAATTTGATTTCCATTGATGATTTTTGTGTGATTTTGTTGTCAGCACATTCAACTTTGTACAGAACAAAGTATTCAATGACAATATTTCATTCATTCAGATCTAGGATGTGTTATTTGAGTGTTCTCTGTATTTTTTGAGCAGTGTGTTTCCATACCCTGACCCTATGTATTATGGTGTGGATGCCCAAACAGAGAGAAGATTTTTTCAAGTGCCACAGTATGGTCTGCATGAATGGAGAGGGTGATTAGCTTTTAGACACAAGATACTCAAAAGTACCATCCATTTCAATGTGCAACAGTTGCATGTGTCTGCATGAAAATCTTTCAAACTAAATTCCTACAAAAAACACATTGGCTTTCCTAGAGACATTACATTAATAGTCAGAGGCAAATCTCGCTCTGAACTCTTTGTAAGTAAAATGTGTCAAACAAACAATAGTTCAAACACCACAGTGATTAAAGTACTCGACATCTTCTTAGATATCATTTTATCAGGCAGATATAACATGAATCATCTCTCTTTTTTGATTGATGACATTGCTATTGTGGATTGGAGTTTAAAGAATAAGAAACTGATTAACTCCAGACATGTAAATGTTTTCAAAGACATATTTCACCACAGCCTACACTAGACTTGAACTGTACAATTTGTTTGATCAATTGCAGAAACTGTGCTTGTACACAGACACAGGCAGAGACATCTTTAAAAGTAATGAAGGTGATTGGATGCCTGCTCTGCTGATTAACTCGACACTGACAATCCTATAGTTGAATTTGTCAGTACAGGGCCTAAAACTTATGGGTACAGACCTTAAAAAGTTAAAACCACCATTAAAGCAAAATACATCACGTTAAATTACACCAATTCCGAGATTAATTAAAGATCACTGACAGACCTGCTTGATCAATGCATGAACAATCTGAAACAAACCGGTGAATTACTAACATTGTGCACTCAGATTGTGAGCACTAACAGGGGCTTCCACTTGAAAAACAAGCAAACATCCATTCCTGCATGTCAGACCTGCTTCACATTCCAAAAAAGTTGAGACAGGGCTAGTAATGTGGTAAAAAACAAAGTTTATGATTGTTTGAGCAGCAGATGATCTCCAGTGGTCAACAAATGTGTGATATAAGTATTGAAATGTTAAAAAACAATGTTCCTCAAAGACAAACTGGAAGGGATTTACATATTTCAGTCCTAACGTTTTCTGATTTGACTTGTTTTGTGTTGTCTTGTTGGTAAACGCTTGGATGCCCCTGGAAAAAGATGGAATGTAATTAACGTTGCTCTAAAACCTTAATGTACTTTTCTGCATTAATGTTGCCATCACAGAACTGAAAATGGCTTTTGCCAAGGGAACTGACACAACCCCATACCATGAAGACCCTGGCTTTTGGACTTATTGCTCTAGTTAGTCCCTCGTTGTCCCGGAGGCAAAGTGTTACACGCCCTCTGGTGGACGCGCGCAGTTGGGATTCAAAATATAGTGAAACTGGGATGACATTCTGTATGATTAAATATATTGCAACTGGGATGTCATTATATATCATTAAATATATTGGAATTGGGATTCAAAATATATTGCAATTGGGATGACATTAATCATCCAAAATCTGTATATTTTTCATCCATTCATTATATTGGAAATGGGATGGCTTTCAGTATATTGCAAGTGGGATTCAAAATATATTGCAAGTGGGATGCCATTCTGTTACATTAATTAAATATATTGCAGTTTGGATTCAAAATGTATTGCAACTGCAATGACATGACTGGTACCACCACCATTGCATAACAATGGGACCAGTGATCAGTTTAATATGCAGATTGACATAGCCATTAACGACAATGGCCACGTGTGCCATTCACACAGGATTAGGGAAGGGCTGCAATGGCTCCGTTGTTAGATGGTGAGAGGTGTACTCTGAGGCCCCCTCCTCGGTTCAGGGATGGACGTTCCCTTTTTACAAAAATGGCTTCTTTTACTCTGCGTTCAAACCATCGTTCCTCCCTATCAAGGATCTGCACGTCTTCATCCTTGAAAGAGTGGCCACTGACCTGTAGGTGGGTGTAAACTGCAGAGTCCTGACCTGATGAGGTAGGTCTTCTATGTTGTGCCATCTGTTTCGCCAGTGGCTGTTTGGTTTCCCCGATGTACATTTCCTGGCAATCCTCCCGGCACTTAACAGCGTGCCGGAGAAACGATGGTTTGAACGAGGAACGATGGTAAAAGAAGCCATTTTTGTTTAAAACCAAACGTCCATCCCTGAACCGAGGAGGGGGCCTCGGAGTACACCTTTCACCATCTTACAACGGAGCCATCGCAGCCCTTCCCCAATCCTGTGTGCCATTCACACAGGATTGGGGAAGGGCTGCGATGGCTCCGTGTACCCAGATCATCAAAAAATATCACCCAGATATTAAATACTTTTAACCTGTAAGGTTGAGAACACCAAGATCCTTTAAGCATTCGATAAATTAATAAAGGGTTCGCCAGGCAACAAAAGCAGACAAGGGACATGAGAGAGGCTTGATTCCTTTGTCCAAACAACATCCATCTATTTGAAATTACGGCATTGTTTCCTTTAGAAGGCATGTTCAAGTGGTAGTAAAACATCAAATTCTGTGTATCTCGTGTCAGTGGTTTGTATTATGCCTAGTCTTTAACATGCATTTCATCTTTCTGTATAGGAATAAATTGAAAAATTTCTTGAAGGAAGGTGTTCACCATATTTGAAGAGTAGAAGATTTTCTTGAAGATGTTCACCACAGAATGACCATGGACATGTATACTTTTTTCCAGTGTATCATTTGTAATGGCTTAGAACAACTTGTCTCAGTCACATAGCTAAACACTAATAAGGTATTCCATGAAAATCGTTATTGTAATTGTTTAATTATGTGATTTCTGTCTATTATTATAGTACAAACAGAGTATATCCAGTGATCTAACCTTTTTTGTATTGTGATTTTTTAAAGGAACATTAGATTTATTGTATTGTAATATTTTGTGATGCTGTACTTATGTCAACTGTCTCCATATTTTTAAAGAGCTTAGAAATGTTGGGTTTTTGAGTGTATTAAAAAAAACAACAATATTATGCACATCACTGATGAATGAATGGCTGTGTTTGCTGTTGTTCTTTGTTTTTTGGGGTTTGTTTGGCTTTGAGGCAGTGGCGCTGATGAAAAAACAGGAGGTAGTCTTCTAGTTGTACTGTTAGGATTCCAGAATGTGAAGGAATTCCTAACTCCAAACAAGTTAGTTATCTAATTTAGGTAATATATATATATATATATATATATATATATATATATATATATATATAATATATATATATATATATATATGATATCTATATATAATATATATATATATATATATATATATATATATATATATATATATATATATATATATACACACATACACACGTTAGATCATGTACTTAAAATGTTTACCACTATTACAAATCTTCATCTAACGAAACGGTTACATAGGGTTTAATCTTCTTGCAGGAAGATGTTGCATTGTGTTATAGACGACAGGCCTATTCGACTGAATGACTGTGGAAACGCTGTTTTACAGAAACGTGCATGTGTACAAGAGATTTTTTACTACTTCAGACCCTAAAACAACATTTTTATGCACATCGTGCCACAGAAGCATTTTTACTACCTCCAGCGCTTTACTTGAACTCTTAATACTAGCCACGCTGAAACGGTTGCTCGTTTAAGAACCAGAGGCTCATGTACTTAAACTGTTTCAACACGACGAACGAAAGTTTACCACAATTCCAAATTCACATGTAACGAAAACAGGTATATGAGCTTTAATCAACTTACAGCACGATATTGAATCGCTGTTTCACAGAAACCTGGATGTGTACAAAGACTTTTTACTACTTCTACGTGGGACTGTGGTAGCCTAGCGGTTAAGGTACTGGACTCTGGACCAGATGGTCCAGGGTTCAAATCCCACCTGCCACTGTTGGGTCCTTGAGCAAGACCCTTAACCCACAATTGCTTGGATTGTAAGACTGTATCAAATGTAAGTCGCTCTGGATAAGGGCGTCTGCTAAATGCTGTAAATGTAAATGTAAACTGTACTTCAGACCCTAAAACAGCTCTTAATACTAGTCACGTTTAAACGGGTGCTCGTTTAAAAACCAGACGCTCATGTACTTAAAATGTTTCAACACCAAGAACGAAAGTTTAAAACGGTTCCAAATTTACATCTGTTGTACAAAAGTGTTGCTTTAGATGCTGAAACAGTAATAAGCCTTTGTACACATGCAGGATTCTGTACAACTGCGTATGCACACTCATTCAAAATACAAGGCCTGTCGGATATCACACCATTGTATAAACCTTCAACCGTTTATTAAGCATCGCTAGTGATTAAGAGTTAAAGTAAAGAGCTGCAGGCTGTAAAAACGCTCCTGTGGCATGATGAGCATAAAGACGTTTTAGGTTCTGAAAAAGTAAAAAACCTTTGTACACCTGCAGGTTTCTGTAAAACAGCGTTTCCACAGACATTCATTCAAAAAGGTCTGTCATCGATGACATAATGCAAAATCGTGCTGCAAGTAGATTAAACCTTATGTACCTGTTTTCTCTGGTGTCTCTGGTTTATAAACGTTCAACCGTTTAAGCTTCGCTAGTGATTAAGAGTCCAAGTTACGAGATCCAGGCAGTAAAAATGCCTCTGTGGCACGCTGTGGACAAAAGTGTTGTTTTAAATGCTGAAGCAGCAAGAAGACTTTCTACACATGCAGGATTCTGTAAAACAGCATATATACAGTCATTCAGTCGAAAAGGAATGTCGTATATGACAGAATGCAATATCGTGCTGCAAGTTGTTTAAAGCTCATATACCTGTTCTCGTTAGATGTCAGTTAGGTACTGTGGTCAACTTTCGTTCATCGTGTTGAAACACTATAAGTACATGATCCTCTGGCTTTTAAACGAGCAACCGTTTAAGCGTCGCTAGTATAAGAGTTCAAGTAAAGAGCTCCAGGTAGTAAAAACGCTGCTGTGGGACGATGTGCATAAAAACGTTGTTTTAGATCCTGAAGCAGTAAGAAGACTTTGTACACATGCAGGTTTCTGTAAAACAGCGTTTCAACAGTCATTTAGTCGAAAAGGCATGTCGTCTATGACCCAATGTAACATCGTGCTGCAAGTTGATTAAACCTCATGTACCTGTCTTCGTGACATGTCAATTTGTAATTGTCACGAAAATCTTCGTGTTGAAACATTTTAAGTACATGATCTAAGTGTGTATGTGGTTCATAAACGTTCAACCGTTTATTAAGCATCGCTAGTGATTAAGAGTTATAGTAAAGAGCTCCAGGCTGTAAAAACGCTTCTGTGGCACAATGAGCATAAATACGTTGTTTTAAATTCTGAGCTAGTAAAAAGCCTTTGTACACCTGCAAGTTTCTGTAAAACAGCTTTTCCACAGACATTCATTCAAAAAGAACTGTCGTCTATGACACAATGCAAAATCGTGCTGCAAGTAGATTAAACCTTATGTACCTGTTTTCTCTGCTGTCTCTGGTTCATGAACGTTCAACCGTTGAAGCATCGCTAGTAATTAAGAGTCCAAGTAAGGAGATCCAGATAGTAAAAATGCTTCTGTGGCAGGCTGTGCACAAAAGTGTTGTTATAGATGCTGAAGCATTAAGACGCCTTCCCAGCTAGCAGTGTACTATCGGGCCACATGTGGGTGAGGTGCGATACATCTGGCGTACTGCTGGACTCGGATGACGTCATTATGGCCGAGTCTGGGCTGATATCTGTAGTAAGAGAAGCGGCTGAGTTCTGTATAACCGAACTCGGGCCACGTTCAGCATGAGGTATGTGGCCCACTATAAATATCAGAGACTCCCACCGATTCCGGCAACTGTCTGGAAAACGATGGAATAATTTTAAATAAATGTAATAATTATTTTAACTTCTTAAATATCACATTTATAGGTAGTCTTTGTTAAGATTATATATATTTTTTAGATAATTGATATGCTCTAATGACTGAGACATGAACGACAAAAATTATTAGGGGAAATAGTGCAGGTTAATACGGAGACAGAAGAGATTAAACTTTATAATGAATAAACTCTAAATGAGGAAGGGGTGAGAGTAAGCTGAGGTAAAAACCACCGAAGAAGACGATGAAAATTCCCGCTCTTTATTCTCACCGCCGTGCGCGAGCTCTCACCCGCCTCCTGCTTCATTCTGTAAGTATTTCAATTTAATCTTATATTTGTGTATATATATAAGTATTCAGGTATCACTCAGGTGTAGTTAAAACTGTTTATTATATATACGGTTTTCTATCAAATGCTATAGTAAAATGTAATTGTATTTTTACAATATAAAAATTATTTTTATGCTACTAGCTAACTAGCTACACTTTTTCTCACATAGCTAACGTTCTTTAATGATAAACGTAGCCCTCATACAATCGCTCTGACTTACCTAAGCATTTTAATATTAGTAATGCGCGTTGTTTGGCGTATTTTACAAGCCAATGTGAGTAACTGTGTCTTCGGTATTAGCAGCCGTTAGCCGCTAGCAGGAGCACTGATAGCTGACAAGACAACATATTTGCATATCTGAATCTGATGTTTAAAACAAAATGTGTAATTTTATTTATTTATTTTTATTTTAGAGTCAGTGAGAAAAAATGTTGTGTGCGCAGAAGCCGCAGATGTAGCCATTGAGTCAGTGGTAAAAAGATGGCTACATCTGGCTCCAGATAGAGATGGAGGGAGAAAGGAGAGGGCAAGGAGACAAGAGGAGGTAATTTCTGCATTACATACCTCTCTACTATATTTCAAACAGATGAATGGGTAGCTGATTTGAAGAGGCATGCAATCGATGTCAATGTATAGTGACCTGTTTTCTTAAACAACAAAAAAAAAAACATTAAAAAAGGGGAAGCTTGCCACCAGTCAAAAGTCAGTGTAGACTTGTGTCTGTACTCTCACTGTACAACCACAATTGAATTATAGATTAGATGAGATTTATGTCCATTAGAAAACTGATTCAATGCTCCTGCATTTTACAGCTCCAGTGAAAGACTAGAAGAACTGCTAAGATATGGAAGATACAGCCTGATGTGGAAGAGGAACTGCAGCTCTACAAACAGGAAAAGTCATTCAATTTGATTCTAATTTACAGCACATGGTAGCGGTCACTAAAAAGGAAATGGGTTAAGTCCCCATGGTTTAGTAATCCATTCTCTGTTTATAAACTGTACCCGTTAATTTGTACCCCATGATTTTGTAAAATACCCGTGGATTTGTGAAATGTAATCTCAAATTTAAAACTAGAAACCTTATTTTGTAAACTTTACCCAGGTTTATATATGTTTGTTATAGCATAGCATGCTTTAAGTTTATACTAGTACAGGTTTTTATTATACACACATATGGCTCTGCTCTCATAAATTGTAATTAATGTGGAATAAAATTTGTTTTCTACTTAGTAAACATAATATATGTACAGTATAATGTGATATCTATCTATCTATCTCTCCATCTGTCTATATACATATATATATCTGTCTATATATATCCATCTATCTATATATCTGTCTATCTTATCTCTCTATCTATAGGTATCTAACTATTTCTAGCTCTGTCTCTATATCTGTCTATCTATATATTTGTCTATATATCTATTTCTATATCTATAACGCTATCTATATATCTCTCCATCTATCTATATATATCCATCTATCTATATATCTGTCTTATCTCTCTATCTAATAGATATCTAACCGTTTCTAACTCTGTCTCTATATCTGTCTATCTATATATTTGTCTATATATCTATTTCTTTATCTATCTCTATATCTATCTATATATTTGTCTATGTATCTATTTCTTTATCTATCTCTATATCTATCTATATATTTGTCTATGTATGTATATATATATATATATATATATATATATATATATATATATATATATATATGTGTGTGTGTGTGTGTGTGTATCTATGTATGTATATATATATATGTATGTATATATATATATATATATATATATATATATATATATATATATATATATATATATGTATATGTATGTATATATATATATATCGTGATTTAGGTTTGTGTATACTACAGTTGCCATTGTATTGCAATGTTTGTAAATCGTTATTTAATAAAAGCAGTCATTTTCCATGTAACCTGATTCTGTTTTCTGAGGGAAGGATTGGCAGACAGGGTGGGATAGGATGGGGGGATACTGGTAATAAGCCGAAACTGGGCCGAGTCAGGTACTTAAGGCATACATCTGGCTCAAACTAGGCCGTATTATGGCTTGCCGGTAGAGGGCCGACTCATTTGAGCCGTATCTCAGCCGTAACACTCGGCCGAGTCCGGGCCGAGTTATTCCCAGACTCGGGCCAGAAATATCGGGCCGCTTGTGGGCCGATACAATTTTGCTAGCTGGGTGACACAATGCACAATCGTGCTGCAAGTTGATTAAACCTCAGGTACCTGTTTCGTTACATGTCAATTTGTATTTGTTGTTTATATTCTTTCTTCGCGCTGAAACATTTCAAGTACATGATCTAAGTGTGTCTGTGGTTCATAAACGTTCAACCATTTAAGCATCGCTAGTAATTAAGAGTTCAAGAGCGAGCGTCTGGTTCCAAAAATGGTTAAGAGAGCCTCTGGTTCTTAAACGAGCAACCGTTTGACGAGCAACCCTTTAAGCGTGTCTAGTATTAAGAGTTTAAGTAAAGAGCTCGAGGTAGAAAAAATGCATCTGCCGCACGATGTGCATAAAAACGTTGTTTTAGCGTCTGAAGTAGTAAAACGCCTTTGTACACATGCAGGTTTCTGTCAAACAGCGTTTCCACCGACATTCGATAAGACCTGTCGTGTATGACACAATGCAACATCGTGCTGCAAGTAGATTAAACATGATTTACAAAGGCGTCTTACTGCTTCAGCATCTATAGCAACACTTGTGCACAGCGTGCCACAGAAGCGTTGTTACTGACTGGCTCTCTTTACTTGGACTCTTAATTACTAGCGATGCTTCAACGGTTGAACGTTCATGAACCAGAGACAGCAGAGAAAACAGGTACATAAGGTTTAATCTACTTGCAGCACGATGTTGCATTGTGTCATACACGACAGTTCTTTTTGAATGAATGTCTGTGAAACGCTGTTTTAAATTTTGAGGTTGTAAAAAGCCTTTGAACACCTGCAAGTTTCTGTAAAACAGCGTTTCCACAGACATTCATTCAAAAAGAACTGTCGTCTATGACACAATGCAAAATCGTGCTGCAAGTAGATTAAACCTTATGTACCTGTTTTCTCTGCTGTCTCTGGTTCATGAATGTTCAACCGTTGAAACATCGCTAGTAAATAAGAGTCCAAGTAAGGAGAGCCAGTCAGTAAAAACGCTTCTGTGGCACGCTGTGCACAAAAGTGTTGTTTTAGATGCTGAAGCAGTAAGACGCCTTTGTACATAATGTTTAATCTACTTGCAGCACGATGTTGCATTGTGTCATAGACGACAGGTCTTATCGAATGACTATAGAAACGCTTGTTGTGTAGGTTATTCTATATGTAGTAAGACATTAAACCGCAAAGAGGTATACGGAACAGAGATCCTTTTTACTTCTCCTCGCTCTTCCTCTCATTCTCTTCTTTTTTCTATTCTCATCCCGAGCATCCCATTAGCGCCCTCCAGGTCCTGGACTCCTACCAACGCATTACATTGAATATATGCATTAAACATATTGCATATGAACACAACATCTTCCCTCTTTGAACAAAGTAACGTATCAGTAACACTTTAAACAAAACCTGAATATTGTAAGCCACATTTCGTTTCATCATTTCATAACAAAATCTTTGGTCCAACTAGGTGCATTTCTAATCCTGACAGGTCTGGACTGGCTATCAGAGTCAACTATTTGGTCAGTTCCTATATCAGTACAGTCCTTTGCATAATCCGCATCTGCTCTCAAGTCGGGAAGTGCAGACAGGTGTGAGGTTCTTCCATCATCAAACAAGTATGTATCCGGTCCATTCTTTGTCACGACAGTTCTAGGTTTAGAAAACTGCAGTTCTCCTTTCTTTACTTTCCCTGGGTTTCTCACCCTCACTTTGTCACCGGGCCGGAAGTTGGAGGACTTGGCATGTCTTTGCTGATCGGTGTACGCTTTCATTTTCTGTTGTTTACTCTCCACTCTTTCTCGCACAGCTTTCATATCTGTTGGTGGTACAGGCATATCGATCACCTGTAGCTTTGTTCTCATTCTCATCCATGGAGCAGTTCCGAAGGGGATACTGCAGTGGTGAAATGAGGAGTTGCTCGGTAATCCCTCAGGTAAGTCCTCAGGAATGACTTCTGGTTCTCCTTGAATGGATGCAGTCTGTAAGCAGTCCTTAACGCTTCTGTTGAACCTCTCAACTTCTCCATTAGCTCTCACTGACGACCTCAGGTGCAACACTCACATTCCACTCTCTTTGAGAAAGTCAGCAAACTCAGCAGAGAGAAATTGATTACCATTGTCACTTATCAGCGTCCTTGGATTTCCTTCTCTAGAGAAAATTGCAGTCAGGAACTGTATTATAGTAGCTGTGTCAACACGTGGAGCGAACGCTACTTCAGGCCATTTACTAAAGTAGTCTACCAGTGATATGGCAAACCTACAATCAGTAGGAACTTTCTCAAACGGGCCCATGATGACAACCGACAGCTTTTCCCAAGCAGCAGTTGGTAGGGGAACTGGTTGTAGTGGAGCATCATGAGTGACAGTCGTTTTGTCATTCTGTTGGCAGGTCGAGCAATTCTTAATGCACGTCTCTATCTGAAAGTCCATTTTGGGCCACCAGTACAACTCTCTGAGGCGCTGTTTGGTTTGGTGGGTTTCATGGACTAGAACAATGAGTCTTTTTTGCAGTGACTCGGGTACGAGCAGTCTGTGAGATCCTCTGGCGATGCATTCATTCATGACAGCAAGCTCATGGCGAATTGTGAAGTATGGCTGTAAGTCTGGATCGAGTGTAGACTTCCGTGATGGCCAGCCTCTCTGTATCTGTGCACGGAGTTTAGTGAGCACTGGACAGTCATTGCATTCTGAACGGAAGTCTTCCTCAGACACAGCACTCAGGTCAGTGAGTATGGCAGCCACTGACTCGATCTCTTCTGCTTATGCAGTGTCAATTTCGGAAAGTGGGAGTCTCGACAGGCAGTCAGCAACATGGTTCAGCGACCCGGTTCTGTACTCGACATCGTAGTCAAACTCTAGGAGACGAGCAGACCATCGGGCAATGCGGAGACCAGCACGGTTATTGCCTTTGGTAGTTAGCAGCGTGGTAAGTGCTTGATGATCAGTGCGTAACAGGAATCTTCTTCCCCACAGCCATGTCCGCCATTTCTTAGCAGCCCAGACGCAGGCTAGCGCTTCCTTGTCGACAATAGAGTATTTCCTCTCCACATCAGAAAGACTGCGAGATGCAAAAGCAACAGTCTGCTCTGCACCGTTACTGTCCATCTGTGTCAAGACTGCACCTACTCTATAGTCTGAGGCATCTGTTGAGACAATGATTGACTTACTGGGGTCAAACATCACCAGCACAGTACTGTGCACGATCAGTTGCTTGACTTGCTGGAATGCTGCTTGAGCTGCCTTGTTCCAGTTGAATGAGCAATCTTTTCGAAGAAGAGCTCTCATGAGCTCAACGACAGTTGCGTAATTTGGCACAAACTTGCTGTACCATGCATTCAGGCCAAGGAAATAGCGCAAGGTTGCAGGATCGGAAGGAGACGGTGCATTCAAGATAGCAGCAACGTGACAGTCATCTGGCAGCAGACCCTCTGGTCCAATCTTTTTTCCAAGAAAGCTTAGAGTGGTTTGACGGAGTTGGCATTTGTCAACATTGAGTTTCAGTCCAGCATTGTTGATTTTGCGCAATCAAGTTGGCATCATACTGATGATACATATGTGATGACATCATCAAGGTAGCAATGCACCCCCTTCATGCCACTGAGGATCTACATCATCATCTTTTGGAAAGCTGCTGGAGCTGAACACAGTCCATAAGGAACTCTGCAGTATTGGTATAGGCCTTCATGTGTAATGAAAGCAATGAGCTCCCTACTGTCTTCATGCAACGTCAGTTGATGGTAAGCAGATTTCAAATCCAGAGTTGAGAACATCACGGCACCACGCAGTTCTGACAGAATGTCCTCAATTAGTGGAAATGGATGGCTATCCATGATCCCGGCCTTGTTGAGGTCTCTCAAGTCAACACACATGCGTATGCCACATGTTTTCTTTTTGGTGACCACAATTTTAGAGACCCATTCAGATGCATCAATTTTCTCGATTATGCCATGTTTTTTCAGGTCCTTGAGTTCCTCAGAGACAGCATTGCGAACTGAGAGAGGTAAGTGTCGGAGACTCTGTCGCACTGGTTTCACATCAGGCCGGAGCTTCACTTTGTGCACAAAGTTCCTTGCACATCCGAACGTGGCAGATGACTCACCATCATTTTCACAGTGAGTAGGTCGAGCTTTGGCTTGGTGGAGCGTTGCACAGATTTAACTGTCCTCCTTTAATCTGCAGTTGGAGAGCAGTCACCAGGTGCATGCCCAGTGTAGGTGTCCCTGTCTTCACTATGTAAAAGTCAGTGGAGACAGTACTGTCATTGTAAGTAACTTCAGCTCTAAGACACCCCATCAAGTTCAGTTTTTCCTTAGAGTATGTCACAAGCTGCACTGTTGGACTATGCAATTTAACTGAGCTAAAATTTTTAGACGGCTTGCATACTCTTGAAAAGTGTCCCAATTTTCCACGAGTTGCATTTAGAGTCTTTTGTAGGGCACGACATGTCATTTGCTTTGTGCTCAGCAGCACCACAACAGTAGCATGACGTAGCGCCATCGTTTTTACAAGCAGGTTTTTGTTTTGGTTTACGTGCCGCCTTTTGCACTTTCAACGGTAGCAACGGGCTTTGGATCAGTCACAGAAATCGTTTTTGCATCAGCTATGGCAGTTTCAGTACGTGTAGTACTGTTTTCTCTGCTGTCTCTGATTCATGAACCGTTGAAGCATCGCTAGTAATTAAGAGTCCAAGTAAGGAGATCCTGTCAGTAATAACGCTTCTGTGGCACGCTGTGCACAAAAGTGTTGTTTTAGATGCTGAAGCAGTAGGACGCCTTTGTACATAATGTTTAATCTTCTTGCAGCACGATGTTGCATTGTGTCATAGACGACAGGCTTATCGAATGACTGTAGAAACGCTGTTTTGACAGAACCTTGCATGTGTACAAAGGCGTTTTACAACTTCAGACCCTACAACAACGCTTTTATGCACATCGTGCTTTAGAAGCGTTTTTTCTACCTGGAGCTCCTTAACTGAAACTATTAATACTAGCCACGCTTAAGCGGTTGCTCGTTTAAGAACCAGAGGCTCTCTTAATTATTTTAGGAACCAGAGGCTCGCTCTTGAACTCTTAATTACTAGCGATGCTTAAATGGTTGAACGTTTATAAACCACAGACACACTTAGATCATGTACTTGAAATGTTTCAACGTGATGAAAGAATATGAACCACAAATACAAATTGACATGTAACGAAACAAGTACATAAGGTTTAATCAAGTTGCGGCAGGATTGTGCATTGTGTCATATGCTACAGACTTTTTCGACTGAATATCTGTGGAACCGCTGTTTTTCAGAAAACTGCAAGTGTAGGAAAGCTTTTTACTACTTCAGAACCTAAAACAACGTTTTTAACAACGCTCAACGCTCATCATGCCATAGAAGCGTTTTTACAGCCTGGAGCTCTTTACCTTTCTAGACACATTGTCCCACAGCAGAGTTTTTACTACCTGGAGCTCTTTACTTGAACTCTCAATATTGGCCACGCTTAAACGGTTTCTCGTTTTAAAACCAGAGACTCATGTACTTAAAGTGTTTCAACACGATGATGGAAAGTTTACCACAGTACCAGATTGACATCAAACAAGAACAGGCACATGAGCTGAAAACAACTTGCAGCACGATATTTATTCAAATTGCAAGTTGATTTAATCTCATGTACCTGTTTTCGATATAGAATGTCAATTTGGAACTGTTTTTTAAACTTTCGTTCTTGGTGTTGAAACATTTTAAGCACATGAGCGTCTGGTTTTTAAGCGTGACTAGTATTAAGAGTTGTTTTAGGATCGGAAGTAGTAAAAAACCACACATGTAGAACACATGCAGGATTCTGTGAAACAGCGTTTCAACAGTCATTTAGTCGAAAAGGCCTGTCGTCTATGACCCAATGCAACATCGTGCTGCAAGTTCGTTCGTGACATGGCAATTTGTAATTGTGGTAAATATTCTTTTTTCATGTTGAAAAATGTTAAGTATATGATATAAGTGTGTATGTGGTTCATAAACGTTCAACCGTTTATTAAGCATCGCTAGTAAACGTTTATGAACCACATACACACTTTGATCATGAACTTAAAATGTTTCAACACGAAAAAAGTATATTTACCACAATAACAACTTGACATGTCACTAAAACAGGTACATGAGGTTTAATCAACTTGCAGCACCATGTTGCATTGTGTCATAGCCTTTTCGACTGTGGAAACGCTGTTTTTTAGAAACCTGCATGTGTACAAAGGCTTTTTACTTTTTCAGACCCTAAAACAACGTTTCTATGCACATCGTGCCACAGAAGCGATTTTTCTACCTGGAGCTGTTTAGTTGAAGTCTTAATACTAGCCACGCTTAAACGGTTGTTCGTTTAAGAACCAAACGCTTCTTTTAAAAATGTTTCAACGCCAAGAACGAAAGTTTACCACAGTTCCAAATTGACATCTATCTACAATAGGTATATGAGCTTTAAACTTGCAGCGCGGGTTTGCATCCTGTCATATTCGACTGAATGATTGTGCATACGCTGTTTTAGTGTTTTGCTGCTAGTGAATCTAGAAAGCACATCGTGACAGCGAGGTGTTTTTTTCTGCCTGGAGCATTTTGCTTGAAGTCTTAATTACCCGCGTCGTTTAAACGGTTGCTCGTTTAAGAACCAGAGACACCATTAGATCATGTACTTAAAATGTTTCAACACTAAGAAAGAAAGTTTACCACAATTACAAATTGACACGTAAGGAAAACAGGTAAGATGAGCTTTAAAGAACTTGCAGCACGATTTTGCATTGTGTGATATAGGACAGGCCTTTTCCACTGAATGACTGTGCATACGCTGTTTTACAGAAACCTGCATGTGTACAACGGAATTTTACTACTTCAGACCCTAAAACAACGTTTTTATTGGCGTACGTGTCAAATCCCCGGATGTGTTCTCGATCCGCCCATATTACTGAGGATGCATCAGAGCAGACCATGTCGGTAATGGCGTATGAGAGGATTCCCAACTGGATGTGTAATTTCTAAAGTAATATTGTTATTGTGTCACGAAATGGGGTTAGAACATTTTTGTAGGCGAGAATGTAGTAGTTTAAAATTCAACAATGCGGTCAGTTTATCAGTGAAGAATAAGGTTACATAAAAAAATAAAACTGATTAGCCCATTTCGGAGACGTGAAGTAAAGTTATTAACGTATTTACTATGCATTATATGTATTATTTGTTCAGCCTGTATTCTAAATATCAGTTGTGTGATATAAATAGAATTTCAGAATTAAATTCCCTTCTAAAACCAGACGTGTTTGGTGCGTGCTTATGTTTGGGAAGCTTTTTATTGATGCTTAAATGCGATCGGTCCGTTTTTACACGTACATTAAGGTATTCAAAGGACAGTAAAAGATCGGAGCACGTGTTCCACTACTGACAGGCTTTATACAAGATGTAGTAGTATTTTATGTACGTGTAAAAAGCAAACGGTGTTGTGTCCATACCCAAATATGCTGCTGTTCCAATTGCAGAATAGCCGAACTGCGTGCTCCATTCATCTGGAGAATGTACTCGAAATTATAACCGCCTACTCCAGACTTATGAAGTATGCAAGTCCGAACTTGGCGTACATGGTATTCAGAAACAGCCGTAGTGTCATCTTTACTGCATTTTATATTAATCTCTATATAATTCTGTCCTGTCGATGTCCTGTAGCGACGCCGTAATGATCAAGCCTTGAAGTCTCACGTACTTCCGGGTTTTAACACAGAACTGAACAGCGCTGCAGCAGTAAAACATTTAAAGTGATTTAGCGCTTTTGTTGTTAGATGTTCCGCTGTCGTTTCTGATTTTGCGCTGTCGTATTAAACATATTGATGCAAATCTAAGTTCAGCGCCGAAAAGCGCCGTCTTTCATTGCGATCTGCCCTCTGTGTGTGGGTGTTTCCTGCGTGTGTTTGTGAACGGGACAGCGGAGCCCCGTCTGTTCTCTGCCTTTTTTCATGTGAGCTCTGTTTCAGAGCAGTCAAACAAACGGTCATAACTCGAGAACTAATTTGTTGAACGACGAAATATTTGGATGTGTCATGTGTCAATGGAGTTTCTAGGTGAATGTATAATGATTTGACACACGTTTGTTCCGCGAAAATGTGAGTAAAACATTTAAAGTGATTAGCGTTTTCGCTTTTAAATGTTCCGCTGTCCTTTCTGATTTTGCGCTGTCGTAGTAAAGATAGTACTTTCAGCTGCGAAGTGCCAGGCTGTCTTTTTGCGAGGCGTGTGTGTGTGATAGTGATGGGAATTCCTGCACTTTTCAGAGAGCCGGTTCTTTTGGCTCGGTTCACTAAAAAGAGCCGGCTCCTTCGACTCCCAAGTGGCTCTAGATTTTTTGTAGCTTAATTTATTACCAAATTATGTGTAAAATGCAGTACTAATGTAAAAACACATAATATCCAATGGTTGTTATTATTAATATTGTTTTTATTTATATACTCACAGTGGAACATAGTAAAATAAATGATAAAATACAAAAACGAAGACCCATCTCAATTACAAGTCCAATCTGGTCTCAGGTCTCTGATTGTGTGTATTATTTGTCAATTTGCAACTATATACTGGGAAATAAGACATCATCAACAAAACATCACTCAACAAAATATAAATAAAAATGTGCAAGAAAAAAAGAAAAAGCAGCATCCAGGTTACAGTTTCTAATGAAGATTCTCATTCAAAAAAACCAAGGATCTCATCTTTGGGGGTTGACCTGCTTCTCATTTCACTCCTTTCTAAATGAATTGATTCTGAACAGTTCGCATATTCCTGTTGTTTGTTGAACCTGCTCGGTATGAAATTTCAACTCTGCACAGTCTACACTCTGCATTTTAACTGTCTATTGCATTAAAATGTGTCCAAACTTTACTACGTTTCCTTCACTTGTAGCGTCATAGCTGTATCAGTCTCTCCTTCTACCCTCTTCCACAAGTCATAAACTTTACGACACTTTTGGGGTGCAAAAAGGCCCCCATCTGGACCGGATCTTTCACCCACTAAGGGATGACTCCAACACCAGACTCTTTCTCAAACCAACATAATTGGAGGCCTGTTTAAGCAGACCTACAACCTTCGGCATATCGCAATCATAAACTAAATCCATGTGTCACCCTTAAGAGGGGGTTTCAACGGTTTAGGCCACCAAGTTCCTTAAATTTCTCTCCAACTGTTATCTTTACGACCCTTTCTCGACGCCAGAAAGACAGCCCTGGATTTACGACACCCTGAAACTATCAGCTTTTGTTCTAAGAGACAAACTTTAATAAAAGTATTACATTTTTGTTGAAAACAGATTAGACTCACCTAGAACACTTAGTTCACGAACCCATGAAATTTGCTTCATAATAAGTCCAAACACACCAATATGTACTTGGCTATTTCATACAAAATGGGATCAGGGATAATTTTCATATCCACATATTTAATTGTATGTATATGCATGTTACTGATTTGTGATGTATTTTCGTCTCTATTTGTTTCATGTTTTAGTATAATGATCATTTTTTCAAAACGGAATATGATCCAGTTGTGCTATACTAATGGCTGTGATTAGAAATCTATATGTATCGATCGCTCGGGTTTAATACTGGTTCATACTTATAAAAGAACAGATATGAAGTTGTTATTTAGAATGTACTGTTTCCTACATCTTGCATCTTGTACGCAGCATGCACATTCGCTGCTTTTGTACACACACACAGAGTCTCACCTTATTTCTGCTTTTTATTCATTTATACTTAGCTTATTCAGTTTCATTTATTTAAGTTAATTTCAGTTCAAAAAAACAATCTGGAGCTAACTGCAATTGGGTCCCATACTTTTCATTGAGTTTTTGGGGTTCGTCATTTTACTAAATGGCGCAACCCCGTGACAGTTCTAAGTTATCAATTCAAGGTTCCTTTGATCATTTGAACCTTACAATGAAGCTCTGCAACTAAACTTGTAACTCTGAGGATTTTGGTTATTATGTGATACTTTTTTCTTTTTTATGTGATACTTTTTATGTAGGAATATATTTAATACAAGTTAGAATGTCTGTAGGTCATATGGTGAAAAAGGACACAACCACGATAGGAGCGATTTACTGATGAGTCGGCTTTCCACTGGCTAAGTCAGGGCAACTCCTTGCGTCCCCACCTCCAGCTGCCCACGATCCGGGACATTCAAAAGAACACGCGCCAAACTCCTAGTCGCATGCCCGCAAGTCGAGATCAGAGCCACCAACAGCTACAGCCACCAACAGCTGGGAAGGAAGCGAGGCCTGCGACACATCCGTCGCTCCAAGGGCCGCATTTCGACGAGCTGAAAGCTGGTAGCCGATACCATCCCAATATCCACTGAACAGTCGTCATCGAATCTGAAGATAGACCTCTGCCGTTCTCCCGTTGTGACTTCGGACGACAGGCCGAGGCCCGGTACATATAGCTCAAATAGCTTCTTCCATACTATTCACGTTCAACGTAATTTGTTTTAATAATAACTCACTACGTCATTACAAACTAGTCCATAACTTCGACTCTGGGTAAGTCAAGTCAAGTAAGATTTATTTATATAGCGCTTTTTACAATGGAGCGTTGTCTCAAAGCAACTTTACAAGTTTAGATTATCTCCTAATAACTACGTCCAATCCCAAATTGAGCAAGCCTAGGGCGACAGTGGCAAGGAAAAACTCCCTGAGTGTTCTAGGAAGAAACCTTGGGAGGACCAAGACTCAAAAAGGGACCCAACCTCCTTGGGCGGCGTAGATGATAAATCTAAGAGAGAAACTAAAAGTCATGGAGTCAAAGTTCGAATAAAATGTGAAGTATGCACATCAGCATTAAGTGGCCGGGTTATGATGGGGTTGGAGCTGATGACGGAAGCAGCTTGAGTGGAGCTACAGCGGATGAACATCATGTGTGGGGCTGGAACTGCCGGAACACAGCTCTGAGAGAAAACAGAAAATGTAATTAGTTATTGATTAAGAGCACAGTGTCTATTAACAATCACTGATGCCATGTGTAGCATGAGACCCCGGCAGCATTAGCTATAGCAGCATAGCTAGAAAGAGGAGAACTGGTAGGTAATTGTGGTGGAAAAATTGCAAATGTGGAAGAACAGAGTCACACAGACACAGGTGCTGGAATTAAGTAATAGGCAGTTTTATTGTCTGCGCAGAGATCAACCCAAATACAATGATGCCTGAGCAGTTCTATATGAGCGGATGAGGAGGCTTTTTCGCTCCTCTCCTTTTGTAATCGAGAAAAAGGTTCTCGCATGCACTGTGTTGAAAACTTGTAGACTCTTTGTTCTCCCGAGAACAAGAGCCTTTTGTCTCTGAGACGCTTACTAAAGTTTGATACATTGTGTTCTACACTGAAACAGTCTACCTCGTCAGTGAAAAACTCCGCCATGGGTATTCCACCCATTCCAAACGTTTTCCTACCAGATAAGCGCGATTCAGGTTTGATTACCCCTTTACGTAATACAGACATGGTAGCACCTGTATTTACTAAAAATTGGACACTTTGACCCTCTACCCATAACTGAATTGTTGGTAAAGCCAGAGGCTTCGACATCACCATCTGATAATTTAAAACGGTCTTACCAGCTTCATGCGTGGTGAGTGCACATTCAAACGTTATGTGTTTTGGAGTTCACTGATTTCATTCCTCACCCTCCTCGAAGTCAGCATCCTTTTTTCCTTGATTAGGACAGTTCTCTGCAATGTCTCCCATCCGCTGACAAACATAACACTTGTAGGTCGAATAGTCTCTCTATCTTGTTGTTCCACGTCTTCTACCACGTCCTTGTCTTCTGTCGTCACCGCTGTTTCGTTCCATGCTTTGTTTCATGGCTTCCAGTATGGTACACTGGAGTTGACACTGCTCTGTCTCTTGTTTTTGCATTTTCTTCTTTGATTTCTCTGCCAGTCTCTTTTCAACATGCACTGCAAAAGCATAAACAGTCTGTCTATCTCGACACAGTCATCTCTCACTTTCGTTTGTATTTCTGGTCTCAGTCCATCCAAGAATCTTTCTTTAAGATGGTTCTTCCAGGCATTCACACTGGCACCTGGATAGTCATTTGGCTTATCCAGCCCTGAATGCTGAATGTGGAGTTTCTCCAGCTCATACAGGTAGTCTGCCACCGTTTGTCCACCCCGCTGTCTGCACTGCGTCAGCTTGGACAAATTGAGTCTTACAGGAAAAGCTGCAGTTGTTCTGTCTCTGAGTCGTTGGACCTCCCTTTGATATGGGAGTCGGCGGGTTCGTTGTACTTGATCTCAGGGTTCTGTGGCAGATCTCCCTGTACTTTTGTCCATTCGAGCATCCTTACTGCACATACTCTGACCAACTCGTTTAGCAAGTTCATTTTTGTAACAAAGTTTTGTCTTCCTTCAGAAAGTCCAGTCAGCTCCTCTTCGACTTGTTTCATATCTTCGAAAGTCCATGGCCTGAAAACAAAGGCTGGTCCTTGGGGGCCCATTACTTGAATGTTGGGCATCTGGAACTAGGTACTGGGAGATAGGGAGGTGTCGGGTGCTGGAGCGGTTGGTGCCGTGGGAGGCATGGTGGAGCTTGCAGCTCTGCTAGGAGTTTCAGGGTCTCTTTCATATATACTCTCTGTCCTCTTTTGCTTCAGCTGCTTTTTGTCTTATGGCACCTTCAAAGTCAGGGTAAATTGGTGTGGCTACTTTTCCTTTTTCTTGTCCATTCTTTTGTCGCTGTTTCTTTCTTTGAACATCTGTCTCTTTCGGTGGTGGAACATCTTTGACGTCGTCTTCTTTCTCCTCCTCGTCATCTGACTGAGGTGGGGTGTTGTTCTGAAGAGCAGGATCAGGTGGTGGTGATGGAGGAGGTTAAGAGATGGAATCGTCCAGGCACTCTTTCTGCAAATTAAGAAACTGGCCGACAGTCACTGTTTCCTTTCCTATTTCTTTTGTGCAATTTGTCTCCACTTTCCATATGCATGGAAATTGGGTTGCCAAAGAAAATTTGGACATGTTTTGTCTATTTTATGGTCCTTACAATATTCTATGGCTTAATCACGTTTGTCTTGTTCTACTTGTCATTGAGTTTTTAAAGCTTGTAATACATCAATGTTCAGACTCCCTTCAGGTGGGAAATGACAATATTTTACCCAGTGTTCTATTATATCACTGAATTAAACTACCATAAGGTAGTTACTGCAGTAGATTCAAAACCATTCTTTTTTTTTTTTTCCTGACCCATTGTTACTCCTTTTTATTTGTTGTTTTTTTGTTAAAGAACACACAGTTCTTGGTCTATACACACAGTATAGAGCGTATCAAACACAAAGTAAGAAACCTTTGGTAAGAACACACAGTTCTTGGTCTGCACACACAGTATAGAGCGTTTCAAACACACAGTAAGAAACGTTTGGTAAAAACACACAGTTCTTGGTCTACACACACAGTATAGAGCGTTTCAAACACACAGTAAGAAACCTATGGTAAGAACATACAGTTCTTGGTCTATACACACAGTATAGAAAAAGTGTCTAATACCTCACTCAGCAATTTCCAGGCTCTCCACGTCCACCTTCTTGCACAGAACTCGGATCTGGTCTCCAGGACCGCCGCCCAGAAAAGTCACATCTTCTCTGAAACGACGTCCTCTCAACGAGTGGGATCCTGCCGACAACGCCAAATTGTGGTGGAAAAATTGCAAACGTGGAAGAACAGAGTCACATAGACACAGGTGCTGGAATGAAGTAATAGACAGTTTTATTGTCTGCGCAGAGATCAACCCAAATACAATGATGCCTGAGCAGTTCTATATGAGCGGATGAGGAAGCTTTTTCGCTCCTCTCCTTTTGTACTAGAGAAAAAGGTTCTTACATGCACTGTGTTGAAAACTTGTAGATTATAGTAATTTTTCTAGCGATAACATACAGAAACTCTTTGTTCTCCCGAGAACAGTACATCCCGTGAAGACCATGAGCCTTATCTAGTCTCTCACAACCATGTTTTCTCTGAGACGCTTACTAAAGTTTGTAGGCAAATTCTTGATACATTGTGTTCTACACTGAAACTCAACATTTGTTACTTTAACGTAATGATCAGCAAAAACCAAGTTTGCACAAGGTTACACTGGCTTAAAGCCTTGATTTTAAAAAGCAAATAAAACAGTGAAATAATGAACAGTAAAAATTTCTTTCACAGTAACACAGCCAAGAGGGATCACATGAGACATTGGCAGCCCCACGGGAGACAGAAAACAGCAACCCAACGTCTCTGATAACGATAAGACTCTTTGACTATGAACCCCCAGCTCTGCCATTATTCTAAGGCAAGGATGCATGAGTCAAGACCGAAGCCCAGTTCAGCCAGACCGCCCACTCGACACTCCCGGCTAGCGGACAAGGCAGGCAGGCAGGCCAGACATGACTCGAGACTCCTACCCCAGTGACCCAAGCCATGCATCCTGGTCTAAATCTAGTCAAAAGCCTGTGTAAATAGGTATGTCTTTAGCCTTATTATTACGGTGTGATAAGTTACACATACAGTCAACTTGTTTCTGATTTGAATACTGTGATAAATGTACGTTTGCCATCATTTCCTGATTTTAATATTGTGATACATATGTGATTACATCAGATAGTCTGTTGGTATTGCCTTGTTTGTAGTTACTAACCTTGTTATAACCTTTTGAACTTACCGCTTGGTGTGAGAGATTTTTTTATCCAACAAAGGTGTTACTGTGTCTGCAACCCCTCCCCCCGCTCAGTGTAGAGACGCTAACGCCACCACAGATCCCGACCAATCAGGTGCGGCAAAATAAAAATTTTTTTTAGGTTAGATTCAACTTTATTGTCATAATACATGTATAATTACAATACAACGAAAAGTAGTTTAGCATCTAACCAAAAGTGCAATAAGCAGCAATCGGTATGTCGGTATGTACAATAAATAAAAAAAATATATAAATCACAATTAAGAATCGGCTCCCAATCAGGAAGCCTCAAAGTTATGACAGGTTAAACACAAGTGAAACTTTGGGAGAAGCCGCCTCGCAGTTCCGATAATTAACATGGCTGTGAATGAGGGAAGTTTCAGTCCCTAGTCCCGAAAAAATCGTCATAACTCGAAAAGTAATTTGTTGAGCGATGCAATCTTTTGATGACTTATGAAGAGGAAGTATCTCTACCATTTGCAGTTTAAAAACAGTTTCTAGGTGAAAGCATCAGGGTTTTAGACACGTTTGTTCAGTGAAAAAGTGCATCAATCGATGTTCACTCAAGGCTAGAGTGTACACTCTACCTGAGGGTTGTTCGTGAACCCAGGTCCGAGCATAGCGAGTTTGGTGTTTGTAGCTCAAGAATTGACCGACTTATGGCAGTTTAAATTCCATGCAAGTGAAATCGACTTTTTTTGCACAAATGCGAGTGTAGCGTGCGAATGCAACAACATTTGTCTTTGCTGTGAAGAAGCACACTTCTCTGGAACATCCCAGACATTTTGGTGTTTGTCCCGTGTCGATATCTCAAAAACTGTAGGAGGAGATACGTACCGAAAATCAGGTGGAAAAATAAACATCGAAGAATAAATAATAATACGAAGAACAATAGTGTGTTGCGCAAGCAGTTACTAATAATAACTAGAAAGTGCAGTTTCTGGAGAAACGGCGAGTGGTATTCATCCATGGTATTCATAGACCCCATGTGCATCAGAAGTCACGTCAGATTGCACCCGGGACCAAGTCTGCCGAATTTTGTAGCCGTAGGTCGAAAACTGACTGAGTTACGGTCATTGCCATACCAGGGGCTCCAGTGCCCAGTCGGGGTTCTCTGGGGCGTTATGGGCGTCACATGTCACCTCAGATTGCACCCGGGACCAAGGCTCCAGAATTTTTTGGCAATAGGTTGAAACCTGACTGAGTTGCAGTCATTGGCACGCAAGGGGCCCCAGTGCCCAGCCGGGGTCCACAGGGGTCCCATGGGCATCACATGTCACCGTAGATTGCAGCCAGGACCAAGCTTGCCAAATTTCATAGCTGTAAGGCGAAAACTGTCCTGCCAGGTATCTCTGTGCCCTCTGTGTTACTATGCAAGCAATGTAACTTCCTACTCCAGACTTAGGAAGTATGCAAGTCCGAAGTTGGCGTACTTGGTATTGAGAAACTGCTGTCGTGTCATTTTTACAGCATTACATATTAATCTGTATATATTATTCTTTCATGCCGATTTAGTAAAGCCATGTAGTAATTGTCATGTAATGCGATTTACATAACAGCTGTCCGGCCCTTTAAGAGTGTAGGAGGGAGCTAGTGTGTAGTGAACGGGAGTGAATTGACAGTTTCCGGCTGTGCGTGAGTTTGCATGTTTTACTCTGTGCTCGTGTGGATTACAAGTGACGTTCGTGTTTAACCCGACTTAAAGGTTTGGACTGTTTAATTAATTACGAAATTTTACGGTAATGATTTGTATGAAACAAACTGATGAAAATCTAAGGTCAAAGAATCCGTCTTTCATTGCGATGTGCTCTCCGTGTGTGGGCGTGGCCTGCGTGTGTGTGTGTGTGTGAAGCGAGCCCCGTCTGTGCTGTGCCTTTTTTCATGTGAGAGCTGTCAAACAAACGGTCATAACTTTATAACTAATTTGTTGAACGAGGAGATATTTCGATGTGTCATGAAGTGGAAGTATGTCTACCATTCGAAATTTAAATGGAGTTTGTAGGTGAAAGTATCAGGGTTTTAGACACATTTGTTCAGTGAAAAACTGCATTAATGGATTTTCACTCAAGGCTAGAGTGTGCACTCTAGCTAGGTGGCCATAGAGTGTAGCAAATCTAGGACAATACTTTTTAATTGGATTAATTTTTAATTAAACTTTATTAATTAAATTATATTAATTAATTAAAAATTACGAGGCACCACCAAATCGATTATTAAAAATATAAATAATTCACTTGCCGATCTGGAAACCAGGAAAAAGAAACAACAAACTTGATCAGTCTAGATCTGAATAGTGAATTCCAAGTATTTTTCTCGACCTTTGAATGAATGAACTCCCAAACCAGGCGGCAAATTCAAAAAGGTTTATAAACAAGTTTATTAACTGCAAGCAAGGCAATACCAACAGATTATCTAATGTAATAACGAGTGTATCACAGAGTTTAAAATCACAAAATGACGATGAACATGTATATATCGCAGTATGGAGAACAGGGAATAATGGCAAGCGTACCACATTACAGTGAAAAAATCAGAAACCAAGGTGAATCTATGTAACTTATCGGGTCGCGCAATAATTACCAACATTGCAATGCTACTGGTAGACCTAATTACATTGAACGTGAAAGAATATGGTGGAAGCTACTTAGGCGTGGATAAGTCTATGTTGAAGCGTGGTTAAAAGATTAACAAATTAAGACCCGAGCATCAGGGAACCCAGAAAAAGCCATAAATGGTACTCGCCTGGAAGGTCACTCGAGTGGTTCTGGGCATTCCACCCTGGCCCAGCCGTCCCAAAGACACGATTTTGGGGAGCTTTAGCGTCCGTCTTTTGTTGCACCACCCCGTAAACTCTGACCCAGGCGTCTTCAGCGGTTTAGCTCTTTGGGTTCTTGCCGATGGTTTGACCACGTTGACTTGGTGACTTAAAATGGCGTCCTTCCCAATTTAGGCTGAGGGCTTCACGCGTACTCGGCGTCTCGCATGTGTACAACTCAGGATTTATCTTGACCACAGATAAAGGTGGAGTTGGCGCGTTTCTAATACCACGAGCTTCAACAAAAACTTGGAAAACTTGTATGGTACAAAAATGGTCGAGCTTAGAGTCTGGTTGGTCTTTTAAGTATCTCTTCAGCGATTTACCGAACTACTTAAGACTGCTGTATACAGGAACTTTAAAGTAAACACGAAAACTTGAGTAAAATGAATAATCAAAAACGCTTACAAAAAGGAAAAAAACTATAAAAGACAAGGAAAGACTTAAAGAACATAAAGACACAAGACTTGAAGCTAGCTTACCACGCGGTCATCCCGCGTTGCTTTTTGAATGTTCCGGCTCGGGGGGCGGCTGGAGGCGGGACATAAAGAGTTGCCCTTACTTAGCCAATGAGAAGCTGACTCCTCAGTAAAGCTCTCCTATCGCGGTTGCCTTATTTCACCATATGAGCCAAAGACGTCTAACTTGGATGAAATAATATTCCTACATATCAAAAAAGAGATTAAAAGTATCACACAATAACCAAAAATCCTCAAAGTTACAACTTTAGATGCAAACTTCGTTGGAAGGGTTTTCAAAATGATCAAAGGCACCTTGAATTGATAACCTAGAACATCGTTAAAGCATTTTAACTACAGCACAGGCATTTACTATACTTTTAACTAAACAATACTATGATTAATACAAGCTGTAGGAAACGGTACATTGTAAATAACTTCATGTTTGTTGCACAAATTATTAAAACCCGATCGATCAAAACACATAGGCAAAACCTGTTATTTCTATATATCATACTAAACGGGATCACTAAATATCAAAACAAAAAAGATAATTATATGAAAACATTAATCAAGTAGATATGAAGATACATAAATTCAGTAACATACATATGTATAATCTATAACGGTGTGTGGATATAAAAGAATATCCTTTGATCCACTCTTTGTATGAATCATTTAAATGTATATAGCGTGTTTGGACTTATCAGGATCCAAATATTATTTGTTATGTAATTAAAAGGTTTCGATGAAGATAATCTGTTCCCAGAAAAAGTTGAATACAATTATTAAAGTTGTGCTTCTTAGGACAAGAGCGGAGTTCTTGGTGTCATAATCCAGAGCTGTCTTTCTGTTGCCTTTCCTGGGGTGATACGGCTTACAAGAGGCTGTGATGAAATGTTCACTGTGAAGGAAACTGTTATCTTCTGCAACAATCAGTTTTAAAATGAGTCCCCCTTTTAAAGTTACACATGGACTCCAGTTTATTATAGCCGAGATAACTGAGGTTACAGGACTTGTTTAAACAGACCTCTTTGAAACGTGTGTAGGCAGAATCAACCGTTATTGATTGAGTCCGCAAGGTCCGGTCCGGATGGCCTTTTGAATTCCGAAGTGTTGTAAAGTTTATGGCTTGTGGAAGAGGGTAAGAGAGAGCGGGGGGGGGGGGGGTACGGCTAACACGCTACAAGAGAATGAATGGGGTGATTTTTAAAGAGTGATACAACGTGTTCAAAGAGTGCAAAGGTGAAAGTTTAATGATCTTACACACGTTTGTTCCGCGAAAAAGTTAAACAAAAATGAAAATTTAACATGGCTGTGAATGAGGGAAGTTTCAGTCCCTGGTCTCGAACAAATCGTCATAAAAAAGTTTGTTTACGAAAGACATAGTTGGATGATTTATGAAGGGGAAGTATCTATACCATTTGCAGTTTAAATGGAGTTTCTAAGTGAAAGTATCAGGGTTTTAGAGACGTTTGTTCAGTGAAAAACAGCATTAATGGATTTTCACTCAAGGCTAGAGTGTGCACTCTAGGTCGTGGCCATAGAGAATGATTGGGGTAATATTTAAAGAGTGATTACAACGTGTTCAAATAGTGCAATCTGTGCGAAACTTGACCTGAGGGGTCTCGGTCAGCCCAGGTCCAAGCATGCCGAGTTTGGTGTTTGTAGCTCCAAAATTGACCGAGTTTTTAAAAAAAATCCCATGCAAGTGAATGGGACTTTGGTGTTTGTCCCGTGTCGATATTTTCGAAAAGTGTAGGAGGAGATACGAAAATCAGGTGGAATAATAATAAAAACTTGAAAGTGCAGTTCCTGCAGAAACTGCGAGTGTTTTGCGACGGTGCGTGCCCCTGCGACGTGCATCGGGGTACATACGTCGAAAATCGACTGTGTAATCGACCATTTGTCAATATGCATACTTCTCTGTGCATGTGTTCTTGTATAGTTGTGAAACGTCATCAGTAGCAGCCCAAATACTGACTCATGTCGTAGGCCATGTGAGTTTCTCAATATGCGTACTTCTCTGTACTTGTAATTCCCGTGTTCTTGTGAAACGTCATCAGTGGCAGCCCTAGTACTGTTCCATTTCCAAGTTCGCATCTAACCAAGTACGCTCCAAATCTCCAGATGTGTTCTCGATACGCCCATATTACCGAGGATGCATCGAAGCAGACTTGTGTGTACTTGAACAGCGAAATGTCATACAATGCAGTGCCAGCTCGGTAATGCCGGATGAGAGAACTCCCAACTGGATGTATAATTTCTAAAGTAATACTGTTATTGTGTCACAAAATGAAGTTACAGGAGTTTTTAGGCGAGAATGTAGTTGTTTAAAATTCAACTGTGCGGTCAGTTTATCAAGATAAAGCCTTCATAAAAAAAATGCTCAAACGATTTCGGAGATGTGACGGGAAGCTATTAACGTATTTATTATGTGTTATATGTGTTATTTGTTCAGCCTGTATTCTAAATATGAAATGTCTGATATAAATTTAAGTTCATAATTAAATTCCCTTCTAAAATCAGACTTGTTTGGTGCTGGCGTATGTTTGGGAAGGTTTCCATTTTATGCTTATATGAAATCAGTCCATTGTTACACGTACATTAAACTGTTTAATGGAAAGTAAAAGAACTGAGCACTTCTTCCACCACTGACAGGCTTTATAAAACATGTTTTAGGATTTTATCTATGTGTAAAAAGTAAACGGTGTTGTCTCCATAGCCAAGTATTGCCAATTGTAGAATAACCGAACTGGTATTGGGAAACGGCCCATTTGTCAATATGCGTCCTTCTCTGTGCTTGTGCTGTCGTGGACTTGTGAAACGTCATCAGTCGCAGCCCAAATACTGTTGCATGTGTAAGTTCGCATCTAACGAAGTACGCTCCAAATCCCCGGATGTGTTCTCGATGCGGCCATATTACCGAGCATGCATCAGAGCAGACTTGCAGCGAAATATCCCACAATGCATTGCCAACTCGGTAATAGCGGATGACAGGATTGTGGATGTGGATGTGGAATGTGAAATGTGGAATGTGGAATGCCAAGTGGATGTGGAATGTCTAAAGTCATACTGTTATTGTGTCACTAAGTTCTAAGAGTTTTTTACGCAAGAATGTAGTTCTTTAAATTTCAACTAAGCGGTTAGTTTATCAGTCAAGATACAGCTTACATAAAAAACTGCTCAGACGATTTTGAAGATGTGACGTAAAGTTGTTAATGTATTTACTATGCATTATATTTATTAGTCGTTCAGCCTTTCTTGTCAATATGACTTGTCTGATATACATTGAAGTTCACAATTAAATTCTCTTCTAAAACCAGAGTTGTTTGCTGCTCGCTTGTTTGGGAACGTTTCTATTGATGGGTCCGTTGTTACACGTACATTAAACTCTTCAAAGCACAGTAAAAGATCGCAGCACGTCTTCCATTACTGACAGGTTTTATACAAGATGTTTTAGGATTTTATAGAGGTGTAAAAAGCAAACCGTGTTGGCTCCATATCCAAGTACGCTGCTGTTCCAGTTGCCGAAGTGCGTCGTACCGTCACCTGGAGAAGTGTAACTTCCTAATCCAGAATTAGGTAGTATGCAAGTCCGAGCTTGGCGTACTTGGTATTGAAAAACGGCACTCGTGTCATCTCTACTGCATTTTATATTAATCTCTACATTATTCTGTCATGCCGATGTACTAAAGCGATCTAGTTGAATTATTTATGAAGGGGAAGTATCTCTACCATTTGCAGTTTAAATGGAGTTTCTAAGTGAAAGAATCAGGGTTTTAGACACGTTTGTTCAGTGAAAAACTGCAGTAATGGATTTTCACTGAAGGTTAGAGTGTGCACTGTACCTAGTGGCATAGAGAATGAATGGGGTGATTTTTCAAGAGTAATACAAAGTGTTCAAAGAGTGCAATCTGTGCGAAAATTGACCTGAGAGGTCTCGGTGAGCCCAGGTCCAAGCATGCCGAGTTTGGTGTTTGTAGCTCCAAAATTGACCGAGTTAGGGCAGTTTTTAAAAAAATCCCATGCATAAGTATAAGCATGCCCTCACAAAAGCTAAAGCTGCATACTTCTCTTCAATCATAGAGAAAAATAAGAATAATCCAAGATTTCCCTTTAATACAGTCTCAAAATTAACAGACAACCCTTCATAAAGTGATTATCACGTTCTGTGTAATTTTAACAGTAATAATTTCATGACTTTCTTTAATGATAAGATAGAAAACATTAGGCATAAAACTCAATGCTCATTACATCACCAAACTGTTCAGCAACCTTCCAGATGCAGCACTAGTGAAGACATCTGTTCAATTAGCTGTAAATCAAGATTAGAATCTTTTACCCCAATTACTAATGCTGAACTATCCGCACTGATCAGATCGTCTAAGTCATCAACATGTTTATTAGATCCAATTCCTACACGTCTACTCAAAACAAGTATTACCTAGTGTTATAGAGCCACTGTTAGTTATTTTAAATTCATCCCGTACCTTAGGTTATGTGCCCAATCCTTTAAAGTCTGCCGTTATCAAAACCACTGATTAAAAAATGCCAATCTTGACCCTTGTGTGATATCTAATTATAGACCAATTTTAAAATCTACCGTTTCTGTCCCAAATCTTAGAAAAGCAGTTCTTATCAGTTACCTGCAAAGGAATGAAATTTATGAACATTTCAGTCTGGCTTCAGGCCCCAATCATAGTACTGAAACAGCATTACTTAGGGTACTAAATACCTTGTTTTAATGTCCTCAGATAAGGGACGTGTTTCTTTTTTGTTCTGTTAAATGGTAAGTGCATCATTGACACTATAGGTCATGATGTTTTACTAAAACAGACTAGAAAATACTGTAGGTACTAAGGGATCAGCACTTTCTTTGTTTTAAATCCTCCCTGCTTAACTGACCAAATACTGCCGTTACCAGTTTTGTTTCATATAAATAATCTAGATCTACGCTCTCAAAAGTGCCTCAGGGGTCAGTGGCTTGGCTCCCGCTTTTATTCTCTCTGTACATGCTGCCACTAGGCTCAGTTATTTGTAACATGGGCATTAGTTTCCACTTGCTATGCAGAATGATACACAGCTGTACATATCAGCCAAACCTAATGACAGCCTTACAATCAACAAAATCGAGGAACTGTGAAAAGGAAATAAAAGATTGGATGTTATTTAATTTTCTCTTACTTAACTCAGATAAAACTGAGGGTTCTATTATTGGGACCCAAGGCTTGTCCAGAATTGCCCAGTCTGTCTGTAAAAACTTCAGATTCAGATTCAGGATCTCTCCTTTGATGCGCGCATTAGCAGCATCACTCGAATTCCTTTCTTTCAATACGTAATATCGCTAAACTTAGAAATTCCTCTCTTTTCAATTGATGCAGGAAAAACTTGTTCATTGCATTTATAACCTCAAGGTTGGGTTACTGTTAACGCCTTACTTACTGGATGCTCTAGTAAAATCTATAAATAAACTTCAGTTAGTTCAGGAATGCAGCTGCCCAAGTGCTAAAACTCGAACTAGAAAATTTGATCATATCACTCCTGTTCTATCATCACTGCACTGGTTTTACCAGTCAAATTCGCCTTGATTACAAAATAACTTCTTAAAACTTATAAAGCTCTACATGGCATGGCCCCACCCTTTATCTCGTCTACTTCGTTCGCCAGGGTGCAGGACTTCTTTTTAGTTCCTAGAATTAAAAAAGTCCACAGCAGGGGGAAAAAAGGCTTTCTCATTACATGGCCCCCCCCCAACTATGGAATAAACTTCCCACTTTCGTTCGAGATTCAGACACTCTCAAAAGTTTAAGCTAGGCTAAAGACATACCTATTTACAACAGGCTTTTGACTAGATTTAGACCAGGATGCATGTTTTGGGTCACTGGGGCAGGAGTCCTGGAGGTCATGTCTGGCCTGCCTGCCTTGTCCGCAGCTAGGCGAGTGTCGAGTGGGCGGTCTGGCTGAATGGGCTTCGGTCCTCGTGATCTGACTCATGCATCCTTGGCCCTTAGACTAAGGGCAGAGCTGGGGGTTCAAAGTCAAAGAGTCTTATGGTGATCAGAGACGTTGGGTTGATGTCTTCTGCCGCTCGTCGGGGTTGCAATGTCTCATGTGATCCTTCTTGGTTCTCCTCTTTCTCAGCTATGCTGCTATAGCTAATGCTGCCGGAGTCTAATGCTACACTTTGGCATCAGTGATTGAAATTGGCATCAGTGATTGTTTTAATAGACACTGTGCTCTTAATCAATAACTAATTACATTTTCTGTTTTCCTTCTCTCCGAGCTGTGTTCGGTCTGCAGTTCCACACCCCACACATGATGCTTCATCTGATGTAGCTCCACTTCAAGCTGCTTTCCGTCATCAGCTCCAGCCCTAAGATGTGTATCATATAACTGGGGAAAATCTTAAAGTTGTCACTATCACGTATGACAAGACACATTAACGTCCTCTTTGCCAAGAAAAACTGATAACGCGATATAATTAATCGAAATCAAATCGGATCAGAAACAAGCATATACCTTTCCGTTACGGGAAATTTTATAGCTAAACTACACTTCAGACCTGCTAAACACTCTTTCCGTTTTAAAACAAAAGACATGTTAAACAGAATGCATGCCGATCCACGAAACTATGTGGATTATTATGTACACCAGGCTGGAAATGGACTACCGGGGTATTATGGTGCCCCTACAATGTATGGTTCAATTCTTGGAGGTCTATTTAAAGGACTTTTTAGGATGGCCGTTCCTTTTATAAAAAAGAGGTTTGCTATAGCAAAACCTCATTTAAAATCTGCGGCTAAAGGGATAGTCGGTGATGTAATTAATAGTTTTGGCACAAAACCGCAAACCGATCATCGACCTTCCTTCTTCCTTCTTCTTTCCAGAAAGACAAAGAAGAAAAAAAGAAGTCTGAACATTTTTTAATACAATGGCTTTATTACACAGCCTATCTGCAGAGTGTACCAAGTCAGAATTGGATATTTTTACATTACCATACACCCAGACGAGTATCGAAAAATATATTTATGTTGAAATACCGCCCTTATCAGCCCTGACAGATAGTGGTCCTCTGGAATTTTTCGTGGCTGGGAATGGTGAAGATTATCTCGATTTAAATAATACGTATCTGCACCTAAATTACAAAATCACTAACCCAGACGGTACAAACATACCCAATAATGCAAAAGTTGGAGTGATCAACTATCCTATAGCAACACTGTTTTCACAAGTAGACGTTTGCTTGGTGACCGTCTTGTCTCACAAGCAAGTAGCGCACACCCCTATCCGTGCTATATTTGAATGTCTGCTTAACTATGGCAAAGACACGTTGGAAACGCAATTTTCAGCCGGATTGTTCTATAAGGATACAGCTAATTATATGGACCTGACAGATATATCAGGAAGAAATGATGTGTTAAAACAGCGGGCCAAATTCAGTGCTGAGAGTAACACTTTTGATTTGCTTGGCCATATACACGCGGATATTTTTTTTCAAGATAAACTGTTATTGAACGGCGTTGATATGAGGCTTAAAATGACCCGAAGTAAAGATGAATTCTGCTTGATGAAGGAAATACAAATTTTATGTTAAAAATACTCACCGCTTCACTTTTCGTAAAAAAAGTCTCAGTGTCTCCAGCGGTCAAATTTGGCCATGCTCAGGCACTGATGAATGCTACAGCGAAATACCCCCTGGACAGAGTATGCATGAAAACCTTCAGTCTAGCTGCGGGTAGTCGCATATGCTCGCAGGAGAACCTTTTCCTCGGGCCGTTACCGAAAACAATTATTTTTGGATTAGTAGACAACGACTCCTTCAGCGGTACCTATGATAAAAAACCCTTTAATTTTAAACACTACGATGCAGAGTTTATAACTCTCTATGTGGACGGTACTTAATACCCTGCAAAACCATTCCAACCGAGTTTTCAGACTGGAAATGTGGTTCGGGAATTCTACTCGTTAATTTTAGCTTCAGGAAAGCAGTTAAAAGATCAAGCGCTGGCTGTCAACAGAAATGAGTATTGTAATGGGTATACTTTATTCGCATTCAACCTCAATCCTGATGATGACTGTGGCCAACATTTATCGTTAATAAAGTCAGGAAATATGCGTTTGGAACTCAGATTTTGACAGGCGCTTCCGAGGACTGTAAATCTGATTGTGTACGCAAGCTTCGATAGTATTCTTGAAATAAACAACTGGAGAAACGTGCTTATCGAATATCAGTAAAGATGGACACGGGAGAACTTATTGAAGCTATGAGAAACTGTCTTTTCACAGACAAAATATTTCAAGGCGTGATGGCATGCGACCAGTTACCACGAGATAAACTAAAACAGTTTTTACGATTTTTACGATTCCATCTACTGACGATGATGATGGTAGGTCTTCGGTCAAAGTCATTTCTGTTTGATTTTCCGATATTTTTATTAGAGACAGGGTCAGTTGAGCGGTTTCCTGGTCAGTAAGCTTAACCAAGCTTAAAAATCTTTGCAGAACAGAAGCATAAAGCTTTGCTTTCTCGTATTCATTCAGATCAGTCTTTGACAAAATCCGCTGCATGGCATTGTCCAAATTGTTTTCCGTATTCCTTCTAAAATTGTCATTTCCAGTTGTAACATTTTTAAGTTTATCGAGCTGATGTTGGGGAACCAGATACATTTTCTCCGCCGTCTCCATGTTAACTGTTGCGTTGTGCAAATAAATTGCTTATAAACGGAAGAGCTACACTGAGTAACGGTAGGAGAAATCCTCCGGATTGGTTTAGGATTTTTCTTTTTCTGTAGATAGTTGCTCTTTTATCCGCAAAAATTTTGATACACTTTTTTAAAATCCTGATACTGCTTAGTTGTTAACGGTATGTTCCCTCTGAGCACGTTTAAAGCTAATTCACATAAGCACAGAATAACACTCTAAAAAGTATTTGGTGTTACCAGGGTACATCTGTAGGGCCAGCACATCTGTAATTTATCTCTGGGTTTTTAAAAAAAAATACTGTAGTTGGCATTCAAGTTAATTGCTCTGCTTGTTTTTCCTTGAAAAAACAGGTTTTGAACCAGATAAATTATGCTGAGATTTCTGTGGTGTGTGTATTTTATAAAAGCTTTTTCAATTTCTTCATTTTTACTGGCAGTCTCCATTAGGTCATCCACAATTAATAAATTTATTTTGTTTAGAGGAAATAATTCATCATCGCCCAAAGATGCAGGAATATCTTGTATAAAATGTACATTTATTCTGGTCAACACTTCATCATACAACGGTTGCCAACATGTGTAACACCACACAATGTTTTCAGGAACATTTGTCATAACATCGGCACATCTTTCCAGTAACATCCTGATAAAAAAAGATTTACCGCAATTGCTAGGACTATACAAGAAAATGCAACTGCAATCTATGATCAAAACTATTTACATTCATTTTGTCTTAATAGCCGTAGGGAAGAGTTGAGAAATCATGCAACAAAACACGTTTATCATACACAACTCTGAACCTTTTCTGTTGTGACCTGTTTTTCAAATGGAACCCTCTTTCATCCCTCACGATCTGGTTGGATGAAGCTACTACTTCATCTGTTTGTTCAGGATTCTTCACGTATCGATGTACCAAGTCTGTCAATGATTTTAAATTAACAACCTCAGAATTGGTGTAATTTAACGTGATACCTTTTACTTTCAATGTGGTTTTACCTTTTGAAGTTCTGTACCCATAAGTTTTAGGTCCCGAAATGACATACTCAATTATGTAATCATCAGGATCCAACTCACTGGTTAATCCACCTAGATAATCACTCAGAGGGGACATCCAATCACCTTCCCTACTTTTAAATATGACACTGTCTGTGTCTGTGTACAAACACCGTTTCTGCAAACGATCGATCAAATTGTACAGTTTGAGTCTGGCATAGACTGTTGTGAATATACCGATGAAAACATTTGCATGTCCAGGGGTAATCAGTTTTTTGTTCTTTAAACTCGACTGTACGAGAGCAACGTCATCGTTCAAAAAAGAAAGATGACTTATATCATACCGGCCTGAGAACATGATGTCAAAAAGGATGTGAGGTTCTTTAATCAAGGCTGTGTGCAATCTATCATTTCTCTGACACATTATACCCCACAAAGAGTCCACAGTTTTGCTACAGAGCGTTTAGCCGGATTGACGGTTATCTTAGAAAGGTCAAGTTGTATACCCCCGTTGGTTTCGTAATTTTGAATGTACTGGCTTTTAGTGAATTCGTCAGTTACCCAGGATGGGTATCCTGAACTTTCCTGTTTTGTTTTCAGAAACATTTTGGTGTAATCCTTGAACAATTCATCTGATTTATTAGGAAAATGCCACACTTCAAACACCTTCAGGACTGTGTACCCTTTTTCTACCGCCTTTGCGATTTCCGGTGTACACCATGTAGCTGTGAGAGATCTTTCGTTATCTGAATGCTCACATGGGGTTTTCTGACTCTGTTCAGCACAATCCCTGCATAGAGGAAACAGTAATTTTCCTTTAATGCGATAAGGAAGAACAGGAGCCCACAAACCTCTAGGTGGTAATACTTTTAATCTGACGATGCCAAAGTAATTTTCCAGTAGTTCAAAGTCGCGAAATATAATAATCGGATGACCTAACGGGTATTTTTTCGATCTGTTTACATAAGGGTATAACGACTTGAAATCGAAATAGTCGATTTTCTCACCGGGTTCTGCTATGTAATGTAAATGCAATGTATTGGTCTGACCCCCGAAAAGAGCGTCTCGAGGGTTCATACATTCTGGGAAGTCATTTTCCTTCAGAAAATACTTCACATCATCGTTGTTTTTAACCATATCGGTCCATTCATGTTTCCATATCATTTTGACTTGTAAATTGTGCATATGTCGCAAGTTCTCAAGTTTCTCAATGGATCTGTGGCGTGTATCACCAAAAGTTCCAAAATTCGAGATTGGGTGTCTTCTTTCTGACATATAGCATTTATCACATCCGTGATAGTAACATCCAAAAAATTCAAAATATTTGCCGAATTGGACCCTCGTTGAGCGCATGTCGAATGGGTATTTTTTTAGTGGTGGAGAGATATTCAAGTCATTGAATAGCAGGTGTAGAATAAGATTTCTGGTTGTTAATGTAATGATCTGTCGGTGGGATAGCCAAAGTGTTTTTCTGCAGGAAATTGGTTCGAAAGATTTTCATGCAGACAGATGCGATTGTGACACATTGAAACGGATTGACATTGGTACTTTTGAGTATCTCGCTTCTAAAAGCTAAGCAACCTCTACGTAAAATGTCAACGTCATTTATACAGTACTCTGCCATTTCTTTCGCAAAGTAAAAGACTTCGCTTGAGACCGTTCTGTACCAACTGAAAAATTCTTCTCTATCTTTGGGCATCATGCTATCCACACCATAATATTTAGGGTCAGGGTACAGACCTATGTAGTTCTGATGGTCTAACGTGTTCCAGAAATGGGGGAAATAGCCTTTCTTTTGTTCTGAGAACCCCATCGCTTTAGGCATGTTACTCAGCTTCATCGGTAGAAAAGACAGACTATCTATGTACGATTGATGAAAATCGACATCAATAAAACGTAGAATTTTACTCCCCTGAGACAGGAGCAATGGCGTAACTCCTTCATTCACAAGATGATTTAACAAAAAGTAAGAATCATACCCTCTTGCGTTATGCGCGATAAACATATAGCCTTTGTATTTTTTGCAACGGTACAGTTTAAAGAATGCAGCGACACAATCATCCCCGTTAGCAGTCCACAGCTCTCCGTGAAAATCGCTACAGCAAATGTAATTTGCAACGTGCGTTCCTACATCCTGTCTAGCTTCAAAATCATAAAAAATGTATTTCTCGGTAGGTTGTTCTTTTGACAAAGGTTGAATGAAGCATTCATGAGTGAGGTTAGAGAAGTGTTTCATATTTTCTCCGCAAAGTTTACACACCGGTTCTGAACATTTGTGTGCTCGAGATGCAAATGGGTGTTTACGTACAACGCATTTACATTGATCACAGTAAAAGGCTGTTTGATATAACGAATATGTACGATGCACCTAAGAGTCCTGTAAGGCTTTTAACCCCATAGTAATGATTTTCATGTGAAAACAAGTAGACTGTTTTTTCATTGGTTATATCACTAGTTTGAAAAAAAGAGAATCTGTTCTTGTTTGGGGTTGTGTAAATGACGACAATTTTACATTGTAAATGTTGTTCAAAATTGTGACATCATTGAATGTAACCGAATCGTGTTCAGATAAACCTACAGACTGTTGAATATGTCTAGCAATTTGTTCGATTTCAAAATAGTTTTTGGTAGGATTTAACAGACGGGCAACACATAATGAAAAACACAAATTATCTTTGTTGTGAAAGATAAACAGATGTCTCATTTTCTTCTGAAGTACATCCGAGGTGAAAACGCTACAGAGTTTCCTACGATTGGTACCACCTGATGGTGGGTGAATAATCTGAAATACGATTTCTAAAGTGTCGTCCATAAAGATTTGAAAATTGCTCTGAATAGCATCACTGAGCATGGTTAGAAAAGAATTCAGTTGGAGGGCTCCATTATTTATCTCAGCCTGAGCTGAGATGTTAATGGTATCACCAGGAATATGGATCATAACCTCATCTCTAGGACGTATATACCTATTTGCCACATCCAACATCTCATACAAAATTGTCAGAACGTAATTATAAAAATCAGCAAAACTGTCAACATTAGCAATCGATGAAAAATTTATTCTACGTCTAATTTCATCATTATTAAACCTTTCACGATGGTGAATCCTAATTTCCAGATTTAACCCATGACCTTGCTGTTCATTATCAAATTCATCATCCGAAATTAGTTCTATTTCGTCAATTTGATCGATATTCTGTGAAGGTTGACTGGTATTATAAGGGTCTATTGACATTGGAGGATTGTTGAGGTGTGTTTCTGTTAGATTAAGCAGACTCTCATTTAACATTGTTAGACTTTGGTTCAGATTATAAAGCAAATCTTGGGACAGTCTGTTTTCAGGAATACTTTCAACAGATGAGGGGGTTTGCAAGTTGTACTCTGGGGGTAATGCTAAATTTTCATTCAAAAGATTAACAGCATCAATTAAAGCTTGACTAATTTCAACAGACTGCAGGTGCTCATTTAGGTTATTTTGTAATCTTAACAGGCTTTCATTTAGGTCATGGAAGTTGTCGTGTTCAGATTGTTGAGAGAGCAGTAGGTTTTGACTATCATTTTGACTGTGTATCAGGTATTCTATTTCATTGAGAAGTTGTGGGGGTAACCTTTCATTCAACTGTTTAACAGCATCGAGTAAATAAGGGTTTATGTCGACAGGATCGTTTAAGCTATTCTGTAATATTAAAAGGCATTCATTTAGATCACGGAAGATGTCGTGTTCAGATTGTTGAGAGAACTGTAGGTTTTGACTGTCATTTTGACTATGCATTAGGCTTTCGATTTCAATTTGGGGTTCTAAGGTTAAACTTTCATTCAAACAGTTAACAGCATCTAGTAAATAAGGGTTCAGAGTTGTGTATGAGTTGTGTTGATCTGAACAGTTATTAGGCTGAGCAATGATAATCACGTAAGTGTCTAAGCACAGATAGTGTAAATGCTACAAATTGTGTTAAAGAATCAAGATTGTTATACAACGCTCTACCAAAAAGTTCAACCGAATCATTTTCATGTGCTTCTTCAACTTGCCCAATGGCGGAAAAGATGTTTTCTGTTTGCTCGGAGAATCTGATCATCGTCTGTGAAAGACATCCATGTAGCTGTGGCAACTGTTGAGTTTCTTGTGCGTTATCTTCTCCATCGGTATCGTCTATATGGATAACTGTATAGAAAGAAAAAAAAAATGTAGCGTCAATATTTTAGTTGAAAGATATGTGGAAAAAAATGGGGTAAAGGTGTAGCGAACTAAGACTACACTTTAATTGGATTACTTTTTAATTAAACTTTGTTAATTAAAACATATATTAATTAATTAAGAAATACGAGGCACCACCAAATCGATTAATGATAAATATAAATAATTAACTGGCCGATCTGGAAACCAGGAAAAAGAAACAACAACCTTGATCAGTCTAGTTCTGAATAGTGAATTCCGTCCGAGTAGTTTTCGTCTCGACCTTTGAATGAATGAATGAATGAGCTCTCAAAACCAGGCGGCAACTTCAAAAAGGTTTTATAAACAAAGTTTATTAACTACGAAACAAGGCAAATACCAACAGATTATTTAAGGTAATAACGAGTGTATCACAGAGTTAGTTAAAATCATAAAAATGACGATGAACATGTATATCACAGTATGGAGAACAGGGAAATAATGGCAAGCTTCACACCTTACAGTAAGTTAAAATCGGAAACCAAGATGACTCTATTACTTTATCGGTTCGCGTAAATAATTACTAACGTTGCAATGCTACTGGTAACCTTAATACGTTGAGTGGGGATAGTATGTTAAATTACTTAGGCGTGAATAAGTCTATGTTTGAAGCGTGGTTTAAAGATTTAAACAAATTTAGACCCGAGCATCAGGGAACCCAGATTTAAGCCATAAATGGTACTCGCCTGGATAGGTCACTTGAGTGGTTCGGGGCATTCCACCCTGGCCCACCCATCCGCCAAAGGCACGATATTGGGGAGCTTTAGCGTCCGTCTGGCACACCGTAACTCTGACCCGGCTTCTTCAGCGGCTTAGCTCTTTGGGTTCCTGCCGACGGTTTACCACGTTGAGTTGGTGACTTAAAATGGCGTCCTTCCCGATTTAGGCTGAGGGCTTCACGCGTACTCGGCGTCTCGCATGCGTACAACTCAGGATTTATCTTGGCCACAGATAAAGTTGGAGTTGGCGCGTTTCTAATACCACGAGCTTCAACAAAAACTTGAAAAAACTTGGATGGCACAAAAATGGTCGAGCGTAGATTCTGTGTTGGTCTTTCTAGTTCAGCGATACCGAACTACTTAAGACTGCTGTAACACAGGTAAACTGAAAGTAAACGCGAAAACTTGAGTGAAATGAATAATCAAAAACGTTACAAAAGAAAATACAAAAACATAAAGACGCAAGACTACACACGAATTTGAAGTTTAACTTCACTTCACGGTCGTCCTCCCGGTTGCTTTTGAATGCTCCCGCTCAGGGGGCGGGACATAAGGAGTTGCCCTTACTTAGCCAATGAGAAGCTTGACTCCTCAGTAAAGCTCTCCTATCGCGGTTGCCTTATTTTTCACCATAAGCCACAGACGTCTAACTTGGATTAAATATATTCCTACGTATCTAAAAAGAGAATTGAAAAGTATCACACAATAACCAAAAACCTCAAAGTTACCAAGTTTAGATTGCAGACTTCGTTGTAAGGTTCAGAATGATCAAAAGCACCTTTGAATTGATAACTTAGAACATCGTTAAAGCATTCTAACTACAACGCAGGCATTTACTATACTTTTAACTAAACAATACTATGATTAATACAAGCGGTAGGAAGCGGTATATTGTAAATAACTTCACATTCGTTCTTTTTATGAGTATGAACAAAGTATTAAAAACCCGAGCGATCCCCAATACACATCGGCAAAAGCTGTTACTTCTAAAATCAACCGGGATCACTTTAAAGAATTGAAAAATAAGAGAAAGATCATTATACTAAAACATTAACTGAGTAGATATATGACAGTTCTAGTAACAATGTATATAATGTGTGTGTGGATATGACGAAATATCCTTGATCCACTTCTTTGTATGAGTCATCCAAATGAATATGGCATGTTTGGAACTCATTAGGAAGCCAATGTCATTTGGTTCTGTAATAAAAAACGTTTCGATGAAGATAGACTTTTCCATCAGGAGATTAAATACCACTATTAGAGTTGTGCCTCTTACAGGACGACGATCGTTCTTGTATGTAAATCCCAGGGCTGTCTGCTGGCGCCCTTCCTGGGGGGGGGGGGGGGGGGGGGTGATAAGGCTTACAAAAGGCTGTGATGAGGGGTTCAAACAGTGTAGGGGGTCAGGAAACCGTTTATCTTTACCTTTTGTTTGTGTTCTGATTAGCGTTTTATCTTCTGCCACAATCAGTGGTCTTGAAGGATGAAAGGCGAGTCCCCCTTTCAAAATTAGCAAATGTGCTTAGTTTATGATTGGAGATGTCAAAGGTTGTATGTCTTGTTTGAACAGACGTCCAATTCCGTTGGAGTCAAAGGTGGGGGGGGGGGGTTAAGATCTTGTCCAGATGTAGGGTCTTCTTGAATTCCAAGATGTTGTAAAGTTTACGACTTGGGGGAAGAAGATCCAGTGATCACGCTACAAAGGTTAAGATCATTAGAGAAATATAATTAGCTCACCATCAGTATCAATTTGAGAACTGATCTCAGTAATTATAACATCGTCTGTTACATAGAATAAGACACATGTTAGAGGCTGATATAAACTAAAAGTTTATTTTTTTATTTTTTTATTAATTTATTTATTATTATTTTTTTAATCTTTACAATATTATAATGCAAATATGTTGACTTACCCTGGTTGTCATAAACGAACTGTGAGGATTAGCTCTGCTTGAGGTATTACGGTATGAACCTAAAATAATAATAAGATTGAACATCAGTCTTTTTTAAAAAATAAGTATCACCTTTTTCTATATTTGTATTTTATGTCTTTATTTATTTAAATTTAGTTATTTAAATTTAGTTATTAAAATTATACAATTTAAACTATTCATTTCAATGATGAATATAATAAACATATCAAACTTTACCTATATTAGAGGTGCAAAACACGTACATGTTCTGCAATACAACGATGTATATTTTAAAGTATTGTTTGTATAAATCCTAAATTGACTTCACTGTTATATACTACCTAATATATTATCCAACAACATTAGTTATTTCAAATGTTAATAAGAAAACTATACTTCTTACTATTTGAGAAGGCCATGGCGGAAGGAGTCTTTTGTGAAGAATCTTCTTCTTTAAACTTTCAGATACAATGTCAAGTTTCAAAATGACTAAGGAGACCCTACAAGCTTTTATCACTCTGTTTGTGTGTGTGTGTGTGTGTGTGTGTGTGTGCATTGACCTTAGACTTATCTGATTTTTCTCCCTAGTCACTAATAAGGTAATGTTACAATCATGAAAGTTAGAATTAGCTGTAAAATAACAGTTAGCAGCTTAACAAAATAATAATAAATTGTTTAAATGATTAAAATAATAAAATGCTCAGTGAATATGACTAATAAAATACAATCCTAACATAATGATGCATAGCATACACATGCAGTCAAATAACTATACAGCTAACAACTAGCCTACAACATGTTAGAAACACCAAGTTAAGAGAACTTTTTGTTTTCATTACCACTGTCTATATTGAATGCTTAACATGTATATAAAGGAAGAAAATTTGTATTGCACATATATAAACATAGTAACCAAAAAACATAACAGACTTATCGGTCACAGCTGTTACCCTAAACCAAGGGAGGGCTGATCAGAACTTATAGATCACAGATGACTAAACATTTCTCTTACTTGTTAAGGGTGTATCCCTATTCTAAGATGCGTCAGAGCTTATCGACACTGGCCATACCCAACAACATGTTTTTGCACATCACTGGAACTCCCACCACCTGTCAAATTTGATGGTTTGGCATAGCAGGAACTCCCGCCCACCTATCAAATTTGATGGCTTGGCCTAGCAGGAACTCCCGCCCACCTGTCAAAAAATTTGATGTTTTGGCCTAGCAGGAACTCCCGCCCACCTGTCAAATTTTGATGGTTTGGCCTAGCCGGAAATTTCTCTTACTTGTTAAGGGTGTATTACTATTCTAAGATGAGTCAGAGCTTATCGACACTGAACATACACGACAACATGGTGCTGCAAAATAGGGCTTCTCACAAAAATGAAAGTTAAAAAGGAGGGATTAGCTGTCATATATTTAATAACGATTAAACGTTTCTCAAATTAAACTATTAAACAATTAAAAATAAAAAAATTAAATTCAAAATTAATCTTTTGCACATCTCCCACCCACCTGTCAAATTTGACGGCTTGGCTTAACCGGAAGTCCCGCCTTACAAACCGGAAGTCCCGCCCACCTGTCAAATTTGATGGAATGTGTCATGAAGGGGAAGTATGTCTACCATTTAAAATTTAAATGGAGTTTCTAGGTGAAAGTATTATGATTTTACACGTTTGTTCCGCGAAAACAGTGACAGAAAGACCGTTTAGAGAGTGACTTTCAAGCGATTTTGCACCTCTCAAACAAATGGTCATAACTCAAAAAATATGTAATCAATCAATTATCTGAAAAGTTCGTGTGAGAGAGGACCTTTGCTGATCGCTAAGATATAAAATGATGTGGATTGACAAAAAACCCTAAAAGTTATGACAGGTTGAACACAAATGAAACTTTGGAAAAAGCCTCCTCGGAGTTTCAAAAATTAACATGGCTGACTATGAGGAAAGTTTTAGTCCCTAGTCTCGATCAAATCATCATAACTCGAAAAATAATTTGTTTAGCGATGCAATCTTTTGATGAATTATGAAGGGGAAGTATCTCTACCATTTGCAGTTTAAATGGAGTTTCTAGGTGAAAGTATCAGGACTTTAGAGAAGTTTGTTCAGTGAAAAAATGAATTAATCGATTTTCCCTGAAATCTAGAGTGCACACTCTAGCTTCTGCCCTATTCAATGAATGGAGTGATGTTTAAAGAGAGATAGAAAGTGATCAAAGAGTGATATCTGTCCGGAACTTGGAATGATGGGTCTTGGAGAGTCCAGGTCCGACCATGCTGAATTTCGTGTTTGTAGCTCCAAAATTGACCGAGTTAGGGCAGTTTTTTAAAAAATCCCATTCAAGTGAATGGGACGTTTTTTCTCACAAATGCTAGTGTAGCGTGCGAATGCAACAACATTTCTCTTTGCTATCGACAAGCACACTTCTCCGGAACATGCCGGACGTTTTGGTGTTTGTCCCGTGTCGATATCTCGAAAACTGTAGGAGGAGATACGTACCGAAAGTTTGGTGGAATAATAATAATAAAAACTAGAAAGTGAGTTCCTGCAGAAACTGCGAGTGTGTTGCGGCGGTGCATGCCTTGTGCATCAGGGACCGAGTATGTAGGTCGAAAGCTGACTGTAGTCATTGTAGTCACGTCAGGGTATGACATGTTACCTAAAATTGCACCCGAGACCAAGCCTGCCAAATTTCATGGCCATAGGTCGAAAACTGACTGGGTTACGGTCATTGGCCCGCTAGAGGCCCCAGTGCCCAGCCGGGGTCCACAGGGGCCCCATGGGCATCACATGTCACCTCAGATTTCACCCGGTACCAAGCCTGCCAAATTTTGTGGCCGTAGCTTGAAAACCGACTGAGTCACATTCATTGGCCCACCAGGGGCCCCAGTGTCCAGCCGAGGTCCACAGAGGCCCCATGGACATCATATGTCACCTCAGTTAGCACCCGGGCCCAAGTCTGCTGAATTTTGTGGCCGTAGGTCAAAAACTGACCAAGTTACTGTCATAGGCCCGCCAGGGGCCCCACTGCCCATTCGGGGTTCTCTGGGGCCTTATGGGCGTCACACGTCACCTCAGATTGCACCCAGGACTAAGCCTGCTGAATGTTGTGGCCATAAGTCAATAATTGACTGAGTAACGGTCATTGTCCCGCCAGGGGCCACAGTGCCCAGCCGGGGTTCTCATGGGCCCCATGGGCATCACATGTTACCTCAGATTGCACCTGGGACCAAGCCTGCTGAATTTTGTGGTCGTAGGTCAAAAACCGTCATAGTTACGGTCATTGGCCCGCCAGGGGCCCCAGTGCCCCGCCGGGGACCTTTGGGTCGTTTTGGGCATCACATGTCACCTCAAATTGCACCTGGGACCAAGCCTGCTGAATTTTGTGGCAATAGGTCTAAAACTGACTGAGTTGCAGTCATTGGCCTGCCAGGGGCCCCAGTATCCAGTCGGGGTTCACAGGGGTCCCATGGGCATCACATGTCACCTCAGATTGCACCCGGGACCAAACCTGATGAATTTCGGGGACATAATTCAATAACTGACTGAGTTACAGTCATTTTGCCATTTCACATTTCACCTCAGATTTCACCTGGGACCAAGCCTGCCAAATTTCATGGCTGTAGGGCGAAAACTGTCCTGCCAGGTACCTCTGTGCCCTCTGTGTTACTATGCAAACAATGGCTCTCATAGGTGTCAGAAGAGCTGATCCAAGCCATTCTGTGTGAATGACAGCTGCTCTGTTTGTGGGCGTATCTTGCATGTGCCTGTGTGTGTGTGTGTGTGTGTGTGTGTGTGTGTGTGTGTGTGTGTGTGTTTGTGTGTGAGAGAGACAATGACAGTTACATTTCAAATCTACACAGCCCTATGTTTCATGTGAAATCTCAGTTTCAGACCTCTCAAACAAACGGTCAGAACTCCAAAAATAATTAACCGATCGCTTTTCTGTAAAGCTTGTGTGGGAGAGGACCCCTTGCTGATCGCTATGACAAAAAACTGTGTGGATTGATGAGAAATTATGAGAAGTTATGACAAGTTAAAAACACATGAAAATTTAGAAAAAGACAAATTTGAGTTGAAGCAATTATAATGGGGGTCAATGGGAGGAAAATCAATACCTAGTCCCGAACAAACCTTCATAACTCAAAAAATAATTTGTTGAACGATGAGATAGTTTGATGTGTCATTAAGGGGAAGTATCTCTACCATTTGAAGTTTAAATGGAGTTTCTAGATGAAAGTAATTGTCTTGTAATGCGATTTACTTAAGAGCTGTCTGGCCCTTAAAGAGTGTAGAAGGGAGCTAGTGTGTAGTGAACAATAGTGAATTGACCGTTTCCGGCTGTGCCGGCCATGTTTTACTCTGTGCTCGTGTGGATTACAAGTGATGTTTATCCCGTCTTAAAGGTTTGGACTGTTTAATTAATTACTGTATTTTACAGTAATGATCAAGCCTTCGTATTAAACATATTCATGCAAATCTATCTAAGAATCCGTTTTTCATTGCGATGTGCTCTCCGTGTGTGGGCGTGGCCTGCGTGTGTGTTTGAATCGAATGGAACGAGCTCCGTCTCTGGTCTGCCTCTTTCATTTCAGAGGTGTCAAACAAACGCGCATAACTGGAGAGGTAATTTGTTGAAGATATTTGGAGGTGTCATGAAGGGGGAAGTATGTCTACCATTTGAAATTTAAATGGAGTTTCTAGGTGAAAGTATAATGATTTTACACACGTTTGTTCCGCGAAAACAGTGACAGAAAGAGCGTTGAGAGTGACCGATTTTGCACTTCTCAAACAAATGGTCATAACTCAAAAACTATGTAACCAATCAATTACGTGAAAAGTTTGTGTGAGAGAGGACACCTTGCAGATCGCTATTATATAAGATGATGTGGATTGACATAAAAGGATCAAAGTTATGACAGGTTAAACACAAATGAAACTTTGAAAAAAGGCGCCTTGCCGTTCCCAAATTTAACATGACTGTGAATGAGGGAAGTTTCAGTCTCTAGTCTCGAACAAATCATCATAAATCAAAGTATTTTGTTTAGCGATGCCATCTTTTGATGAGTTATGAAGGGGAAGTATCTCTACCATTTGAAGTTTAAATGGAGTTTCTAGATGAAAGTATAATGATTTTAGACACGTTTGTTCAGTGAAAATGTGAATTAATAAAAATCCCTAAAATCTCAGTTTCAAGTGATTTTGGACCTGTCAAAGAAATGATCGTAACTCTAAAAATATTTAAGCAATCACCTATCTGAAAGGTTTGTGTGAGAGAGGACACCTTGCTGATCGCTATGATATAAGATGATGTGGATTGACAAAAAATCCTCAAAGTTATGACAGGTTGAACACAAATGAAACTTTGGAAAAAGCATCCTCGGAGTTCCAATATTTAACATGGCTGTCAATGAGGGAAGTTTCAGTCCCTAGTCCCGAACAAATTGTCATAACTCAAAGAATAATTTGTTTAGCAAGGCAATCTTTTGAAGAATTATGAAGTTTTGCATTTGTGCGAAAAAAAAAGTCCCATACACTTGAATGGGATTTTTTTAAAACTGCTGTAACTGAAAATCGATTAATGCACTTTTTCACTGAACAAACGTGTCTAAAACCCTGACGCTTTCACCCAGAAACTGAATTTCAACTGCAAATGGTAGAGATACTTCCCCTTCAAAATTATTTTTCGAGTTATGACGATTTGTTCAGGACTAGGGACTAAAACTTCCCTCATTGACAGCCATGTTAATTTTCGGAACTGCGAGGCGGCTTTGTCCAAAGTTTCATTTGTGTTGAACCTGTCATAACTTTGAGGCTTTTTCATCAATCCACATCATTTTAAACCATAGCGATCAGCAAGGGGATATCTCTCAGAGACACTTTTCAGATAATTGATTGGTTACAAATTTTTTGAGTTATGATTATTTATTTGAGAGGTCCAAAATCGCTTGAAACTGACTTTGTACACATGTACATTCAGTCACTTTTTCGCGGAACAAACGTGTGTAAAATCATTATACCTTCATCTAGAAACTCCATTTGAACTTCAAAAGGTAGCGATACTTCCCCTTCATGACACATCCAAATATCTCATCGTTCAACAATTGATTTTTCGAGTTATGAAGATTTGTTCGGGACTACGTAGTCACTTTCATTTTCATGTCGTATTTAACTTGTCATAACTCGGCCATTTTCATCAATCCACACGTTTATTAGGTCAGAGCGATCAGCAAGGGGTCCTCTCCAAGTTTTCAGATAAGTGATAGGTTAATTATTTTTAGAGTTTTGACCGTTTGTTTGGGAGGTCTGACAAACAGAGTTTACATTAAACATGGCTGAGGACAGACGGTGTCTCTCCCCTTTCTCTCTCTCACACACACACACACACACACACACACACACTCGCAGGCCACGCCCACAGACTCACAGCTGCTCTCATTTAAACAGACGGGCACTTCGGAGCTGAAATTACACCCATTAATATGGAGTGACAGCACTACCTTTAATACGAAAGCGAAAAATCAAAAACGACAGCGCAAAAAGACTTTAAATCGAGCGACAACAACAACAGTACATTCCAAAGCAGCACCGCGTTTCACTTCTGTGCGCGTTTCGTTGATTATTAGGTCCATTGTTTGCATAGTACCACAGAGGGCACAGAGGTACCTGGCAGGACAGTTTTCGCCCTACAGCCACGACATTCGGCATGCTTGGTCCCGGGTGCAATCTGAGGTGACGTGATGACAATGGGACCCCTCTGGACCCCTTTTAATTTTTCCACCTGATTTTCGGTACGTATCTCCTCCTACAGTTTTCGAGATATCGACACGGGACAAACACCAAAACGTCCGACATGTTCCAGAGAAGTGTGCTTGTTGATAGCTAAGACAAATGTTGTTGCATTCGCGCGCTACACTCGCATTTGTGCGAAAAAAATCCTATTCACTTGCATGGGATTTTTTTTAAAACTGCCATAACTCGGTCAATTTTGGACCTACAAACACGAAACTCGGATGCTCGGACCTGGGTTCACCACCAACCCTCACATCAAGTTTTGCACAGATTGCACTCTTTGAACACTTTCTATCACTCTTTAAGTATCACTCCATTCATTCTCTATGCCACTAGGTACAGTGGCACACTAGCCTTCTGTGAAAATCGATTAATGCACTTTTTCACTGAACAAACGTGTCTAAAACCCTGATGCTTTCACCTAGAAACTCCATTTGAACTGCTTGCGCAACACACTAATAATATGAAGATCAATAGTGTGTTGCTTGAGCAACAAGGATGCAGCCCCTGAAATGGGATTCACCCTGCGTCCTTCTCTGTACTTGTGTTGTCGTGTACTTGTGAAACTTCATCAGTCGCAGCCCAAGCACTGTTGCATTTCTAACTTCGCATCTAACCAAGTATGCTCCAAATCCCCGGATGTGTTCTCGATTCTCGAGCCATATCGAGTTCCAATTGCGGAATAGCCGAAGTGCGTCCTCCCGTCATCTGGAGAATGTAGTCGCAAGTGTAACTTCCTACTCCAGACTTAGGAAGTATGCAAGTTGGAGCTTGGCGTACTTGGTATTGAGAAGTGTCATCTTTACTGCATTTTATATTAATCTAAACATTATTCTGTAATGCCGATGTACTAAAGGGATCTCATAATGATCAAGCCTTCAGCTGTCAGGTCTTTTTTTTAAACGCGCACAGAACTGAAACGCGCTGGGGCTTTAAAAGATGTAAGGTGATTTAGCGCTTTCGTTTTTAGATTTTCACTGTCGTATTTAACATATTGATGCAAATCCATACTAATGGCTCTAAATTCAGCGCCGAAAAGCCGCTGTCTTTCAAAACAATAAGCTTTCGGTCTGTGGGAGTGGCCTGCGTGTGTGTCTCTCAGCGTGTGTGAAATCCTCAGAGGCGTAAAATGTCTGTCAGACCTCTGAAACAAGTGGTCATAACTCCACAAATAATTCACCTATCGCTTATCTGAAAAGCTTGTGTGAGGGAAGAGGACCCCTTGCTGATTGCTGTGTCATAAAATAGTGTGGATTGATGAGAAAGTGTCCGAGTTATGACAAGTTAAAAACACCTGAAAATTTAGAAACAGCGAACGTTTCCAAGTTTAGCAATATTACACAATTGAAAGAAACCAATTTGAGTAATGTGCAAATCAAAGGAAATATCTGAATCAAATATGACACCTTAATGGATTTGGGTACATAAGAAACGTAAGGGAATTTATTTATTTAAAATAATTAGCAGTGGCGCTACAATAATAGGTATGACTTCTTTGAGTAAACATGTAGAAATTGGATCTAATAAACAAGTTATGTAAACATGTTATAAACATGTTATACTTTGTCATTTATTTATTGAGGAAAATGATCCAATATTGCATTTCAGTGAGTAACAAAAGTATGTGAATCTTTGCTTCAGTGTCTGCTGTGAAACCTCTGTGCAGCAATTACTGCAACTAAATGTTTCCTCTTACTGTTGCTGCACACTGGCTTGGAGGAATTTTAGCCAATTCCTTCGTACAGAACAATTTCAACTCTGGGATGTTGGTGGATTTCCTCATATTAACTGCTCACTTCAGGTCTTTATACAACATTTTGATTGGATTAGCCATTCCAAAACATGAACTTTAAGTCAAGTCAAGTCAGATTTATTTATATAGCGCTTTTTACAATGGAGCATTGTCTCAAAGCAACTTTACAAGTTTAGATTATCTCCTAATAACTACGTCCAATCCCAAATTGAGCAAGCCTAGGGCGACAGTGGCAAGGAAAAACTCCCTAGTTCTAGGAAGAAACCTTGGGAGGACCAAGACTCAAAAAGGGACCCAACCTCCTTGGGCGGCGTAGATGATAAATCTAAGAGCGAACTAAGTCATGGAGTCAAAGTTCGAATGGAATGTGAAGTTTGCACATCGACATTAAGTGGGCCAGGTATGATGATAAATCTAAGAGCGAACTAAAGTCATGGAGCCAAAGTTCGAATAAAATGTGATGTTATATGCACATCGACATTAAGCTGCCCCGGTATGATGTATGATGGGGCTGGAGCTGATGACGGAAGCAGCTTGAGTGCAGCTCCAGCAAGATGAACATCATGTGTACACAGCCTTCGGGAGAGAGAAAACAGAAAATGTAATTAGTTTATTGATTAAGAGCACAGTGTTTATTAAACAATCACTGATGCCATGTCAATCACCGATGCCAAGTGTAGCATGAGACCCCGGCAGCATTAGCTATAGCAGCATAGCTAGAAAGAGGAGAACTGGCAGGTAACATAGCCAAGAAGGATCACATGAGACATTGGCAACCCCACGAGCGGCAGAAGACAGCAACCCAATGTCTCTGATCACCATAAGACTCTTTGACTATGAACCCCCAGCTCTTCCCTTATTCTAAGGCAAGGATGCATGAGTCAAGATCACTTGGACCGAAGCCCAGTTCAGCCAGACCGCCCACTCGACACTCCTGGCTAGCGGGACAAGGCAGGCAGGCAGCCAGACATGACTCCAGACTCCGGCCCCAGTGACCCAAGCCATGCATCCTGGTCTAAATCTAGTCAAAAGCCTGTGTAAAAATAAGTAATAAGGTCTTTAGCCTAGACTTAAAAACTTTTGGAGAGTGTCTGAATCTCGAACGAAAGTGGGAAGTTTATTCCATAGTTGGGGAGCCATGCATGAGAAAATCTTTTCCCCCGTTTGTGACTTTTTTAATTCTAGGAACTGAAAAGAAGTCCCTGCACCCTGCGAACGAAAGTAGACGAGTTGGATTGTAAAACTCTAAGAGTTCACTCAGATAATGTGGGGCCAGGCCATGTAGAGTTTTTTATAAGTTATAAGAAGTATTTTGTAATCAAGGCGGAATTTGACTGGTAACCCAGTGCAGTGATGATAGAACAGGAGTAATATGATCAAATTTTCTAGTTCGAGTTAGCACTCGGGCAGCTGCATTCTGAACTAACTGAAGTTTATTTATAGATTTACTAGAGCATCCAGTAAGGCGTTACAGTAATCCAACCTTGAAGTTATAAACGCATGAACAAGTTTTTTTTTCTGCATCATTAAAAGAGAGGATATTTCTAAGTTTAGCAATATTACGTAATTGAAAGAAAAGCAATTCGAGTGATGCTGCTAATGTGCGCATCCAAGGAGAGATCTGAATCAAATGTGACCCCTAAGTTTTTTACAGACGGACTGGGCAATACTGGACAGCCATCTAGATTTAGGATAGATGTAGCTAACCTGTCTCTCACAGCCTTGGGTCACACTAATAGAAACCTCAGTTTTATCTGAGTTAAGTAAGAGAAAATTAATAACATCCAATCTTTTATTTCCTTTACACAGTCCTCGATTTTGTTGATTGTAAGGCCGTCATTAGGTTTGGCTGATATGTACAGCTGTGTGTGTCATCTGCATAGCAATGGAAAACTAATGCCATGTTTACGAATAACTGAGCCTAGTGGCAGCATGTACAGAGAGAATAAAAGCGGGCCAAGCACTGACCCCTGAGGCACGCCATACTTCACTTTTGAGAGCTTAGATCTTAGATTATTTATATGAACAAAACTGGTACCGGTCAGTAAGTAGTAGGATTTAAACCATGAAAGTGCTGATCCCTTAATACCTACAGTATTTTCTAGTCTGGTTAGTAAAACTTCATGATCTATAGTGTATGCTGCACTTAAATCTAACAGAACAAGAAAAGAAACACATCCCTTATCTGAGGACATTAACAAGTCATTTAGTACCCTAATTAATGCTGTTCCAGTACTAATGATGGGGCCTGAAGCCAGACTGAAATGTTTCATAAATTTCATTCTTTTGGAGGTATCTACAGAGCTGCTGATAGACGGCTTTCTCTAAGATTTTGGACAGAAACGGTAAGATTTGAAATTGGTCTATAATTAGATATCACACAAGGGTCAAGATTGGCTTTTTTTAATCAGTGGATTGATAACGGCAGACTTTAAAGGATTTAGGCACATAACCTAATACTTGTTTGAGTAGACACTTTCTGGGTTTTTTTTTTTGTTAATTTGGAGACTGTATTAAAGAGAAATCTTGGATTATTCTTATTTTTCTCTATGATTGAAGAGAAGTATGCAGCTTTTAGCTTTAGTGAGGGCATGCTTATACTCTGCCATGCTGTCCCTCCAAGCAATCTTAACACCTCCAATTTAGTATGTCTCCACTTGCGCTCTAAATGCCGTGTTTCTTTGCTTTAAGGTACGGTTGTGGTCATTATACCATGGTGCTAGCCTTTTTTCCCCTAATACGTTTGACCCCTAGCAGGGGCAGTCGTGTCCAGGGTTGAGCGAAGCACACATTCTAATTGCTCATTTACACACTCAAGATGATTGATCTCCTTAGGTGTATTTTAAATTTGAAGTCTGGTAGGTTTTTAATAAACGCAGCTGGAGTAGCAGATGTGATAGTGCGCTTGGTGTGATAATGAGGCAGAAGGATTTTATTTATTAGAGATAGCTCAAAGACTAAAAGATAGTGATCTGAAATCGAATCACTTTGCAGGAAAACATCAAGGTTATCTATATTGATACCAAATGTTAATATTAGATCTAAAGTATGATTACAGCGGTGGGTTGGTCCCATCACATTCTGAGTGTCAAAGTGAATATTGAAATCACCTACAATTAAAGCCTTATCTGTTGACAGTAGTAAGCAGGAAAGAAAGTTAGCAAATTCCTGAAGAATCATTTATACTTCCTATCATTTGTACTTCTTTAACCATTCTTTGGTAGAACGATTTGTGTGCTTAGGTTCATTGTCTTGCTGCATGACCCACCTTCTCTGGAGTTCATGAACAGATGTTGGACACATTTGGACACATTTTCCTTTTGAATTCTCTGGTGTATTCAGAATTCATCATTCCATCAACGATGGTCTTGAATTTCCTCTATTTGTGCACAATCTGTCTGACTGTGGATTGGTGGAGTCTACTATTTAAAGATGGTTTTCTAACCTTTTCCAGCCTGATGAGCATCATCAACTCTTTTTGAGGTCCTCAGAAATCTCCTTTGTTTGTGCCATGATCCATTTCCACAAACATTTGCTGTGCGGAGCAGACTTTGATAGATCCCTGTTCTTTTAATAAAACAAGGTGCCCACTCACACCTGGTTGTCATCCCATTGATTGAAAACACCCGACTAATTTCATCTTCAAGTTGCTAATTCTAGAGGTTCACATACTTTTTTACCTCACTAATATGTAATATTGGATCATTTTCCTCAATAAATAAATGGTCAAGTATAATATTTTTGTCTCATTTGTTTAACTGTGTTCTCTTTATCTACTTTTAGGACTTCTAAAGGGCTCTAAAGGGCTCACAAACTTTCAAGCATTAGTTTGTCCCTTGTTGTGTCCCTGTCAACAATGTTAGACAAAACAGCATGAAAAATGTTCCTGCTTATAACAAAACAAGTGAATCTAAAAGCTCATTTGGGCCAGTTGTAATATTATTTGTATCCTATGAACAAAGTCTGTTTGTGTGTCTACACTCGTCTGCTGTTAATTCTTTAATTATTAATCTAATTAAAATGGGAGAAGAGAAAATGATTCTTTACAGATAGTATGACCACTTTTTTTGACAAAGTAAAATATATGTCTGTCACGAATTGGAAACATTTTTATTCCTACTTTTTTCATTGAAATGTTGGCTTGAACATAATGAATAAAGAGTACCATAAATACCCCTGAAAGAGGAGCTCGCTCCATTTAGGTGAGGATAGGTTGATCGTGAAGAATCTATTTATAGGCATTTTAACTCAGCAAATGCAATACACTTTTAAACATTTAGTACACATCTGGTGGTAAAGGTTGCAGTACCTTATGGTATGGTAGGTGTGGCCAGGTTTCAGAACATCATGTGTTACTCAAACAACTAGACCAATAGAGATTTAAGGTGAATGCCTTCCTTTAAGACCGACCGCTGTAAAAAGGTGCCAGACGTCAGAAGCTAAAAAAAACAAACAAAAAAAGATCCACAAGTACAGCAGAGATTCCGCGAAAAACGCTATTTGCAAAATCAGAGAAAATAAAACAATGAAAGCATACATATATCATCATGTGTGTGTGTGTAAGTGTATGTATATATATATACATATATACACACACACACACACGATGATATATGTATGTATGTATGTATGGGGCTTTCTTTTGTGACAAAGACACATATATATATGTATATATATATATATACATACACACACACATATGATGATATATGTATAGAGATATATATATATATATCTCTATACATACATATATCATCATATGTGTGTGTGTATATGTATATGTATATATATATATATATATGTATATACGTATGTATGTGTGTGTATATATATATATACACACACACACACACACACACACATACATACATTTATACATATATATATACATACACATACACACACACATATGATGATATATGTATGTATGTATATATATATATATATGTGTGTGTGTGTGTGTGTGTGTGTGTGTGTGTGTGTGTATATATATATATATATATATATATACATATATATATATATATATCGTGATTTAGGTTTGTGTATACTACAGTTGCCATTGTATTGTAATGTTTGTAAATCGTTATTTAAAAAAAGCAGTCATTTTCCATGTAACCTGATTCTGTTTTCTGAGGGAAGGATTGGCAGACAGGGTGGGATAGGATGGGGGGATACTGGTAATAAGCCGAAACTGGGCCGAGTCAGGTACTTAAGGCATACATCTGGCTCTTGCCGGTAGAGGGCCGACTCATTTGAGCCGTATCTCAGCCGTAACACTCGGCCGAGTCCGGGCCGAGTTATTCCCAGACTCGGGCCAGAAATATCGGGCCGCGCTGCGGCCCGTGATTCACAACCGAGACAACACCGACTCGGCGTGCCGGCATCGGACCGACTGTTTTTTTTTTCCGGCATGCACGATTCGGGCCGCTTGTGGGCTGATACAATTTTGCTAGCTGAGTGACACAATGCACAATCGTGCTGCAAGTTGATTAAACCTTAGGTACCTGTTTCGTTACATGTCAATTTGTATTTGTTGTTTATATTCTTTCTTCGCGCTGAAACATTTCAAGTACATGATCTAAGTGTGTCTGTGGTTCATAAACGTTCAACCATTTAAGCATCGCTAGTAATTAAGAGTTCAAGAGCGAGCGTCTGGTTCCAAAAATGGTTAAGAGAGAGTCTGGTTCTTAAACGAACAACCGTTTAACGAGCAACCGTTTAAGCGTGTCTAGTATTAACGTTGTTTTAGCGTCTGAAGTAGTAAAACGCCTTTGTACACATGCAGGTTTCTGTCAAACAGCGTTTCCACCGACATTCAATAAGACCTGTCGTCTATGACACAATGCAACATCGTGCTGCAAGTAGATTAAACATGATTTACAAAGGCGTCTTACTGCTTCAGCATCTATAGCAACACTTTTGTGCACAACGTGCCACAGAAGCGTTGTTACTCACTAGCTCTCCTTACTTGGACTCTTAATTACTTGCGATGCTTCAACGGTTGAACGTTCATGAACCAGAGACAGCAGAGAAAACAGGTACATAAGGTTTAATCTACTTGCAGCACGATTTTGCATTGTGTCATAGACGAATGACTGTGGAAACGCTGTTTTACAGAAACGTGCATGTGTACAAAGGCGTTTTACTACTTCAGACCCTGTAACAACGTTTTTATGCACATCGTGCCTCAGAAGCATTTTTTCTACCTGGAGCTCTTTACTTAAACTCTTAATACTAGCCACGCTTAAACGGTTGCTCGTTTAAGAACTAGAGGCTCTCTTAACCATTTTAGAAACCAGAGGCTCGCTCTTGAACTCTTAATTACTAGCGATGCTTAAATGGTTGAACGTTTCTGAACCACAGACACACAGATGTTTTACAGAATCCTGCATGTGTTTAAAGGCTTTTTACTACTGCAGCCTCTAAAACAACACTTTTGCCACAGAAGCGTTTTTACTGCCTGGACCTCGATACTTGAACTCTTAATTACTAGCTATGGTTGAGCGGTTTGGAACCAGTGACACACCGAGATCATGTACTTAAAATGTTTCAACACGATGGATGAAAGTTTACTACAATTACACATTGACATGTAACAAAAACAGGTACATGAGGTTTACTCAACTTGCAGCATGATATTGCTTTGTGTGATATACGACAGGCCGTGTAGACTGAATGACTGTGCATACGCTGTTTAACAGAATCCTGCATGAAAAGGCTTTTTGCAAAGGCTTTTTACTGCTTCAGCATCTTAAGCAACACTTTTGTCTACAGTGTGCCACAGAAGCGTTTTTACTGCCTGGATCTCCTTAATTGAACTCTTAATTACTAGGGATGCTTAAACGGTTGAACGTTTATGAACCACAGACACACTTAGATCATGTACTTAAAATGTTTCAAGACCATGGATGAAAGTTTACCACAGCAATTTCCATGTAAAGACAACACGTACATAATGTGGACGACAGACTTCTTCGACTGAATATTGTATGCATGTACAGGAAAGCTTTTTACTACTTCAAAACCTAAAACAACGTTTTTAACAACGCTCAACGCTCATCTTGCCATAGAAGCGGTTTTACAGCCTGGAGCTCTTTACCTTTCTAAGCACATCGTCCCAAAGCAGAGTTTTTACTACCTGGAGCTCTTTACTTGAACTCTCAATATTGGCCACGCTTAAACGGTTTCTCGTTTTAAAACCAGAGGCTCATGTACTTAAAGTGTTTCAACACGATGGAAAGTTTACCACAGTACCAAATTGAAATCAAACGACAACAGGTACATGAGCTTCAAACAACTTGCAGTACGATATTGCATTCGATATTGCAAGTTGATTAAACCTCATGTACCTGTTTTCGACAGATGTCAATTTGGAACTGTAGTAAAGTTTCGGTCTTGGTGTTGAAACATTTTAAGTACATGAGCGTCTGGTTTTTAAACGAGCAACCGTTTAAGCGTGGCTAGTAGTAAGAGTTATTTTAGGGTCTGAAGTAGTGAAAAGCACACATGTAGTACCCAAGCAGGTTTCTGTAAAACAGCGTTTCAACAGTCATTTAGTCGAAAAGGCATGTCGTCTATGACACAATGCAAAATCGTGCTGCAAGTAGATTAAACCTTATGTACCTGTTTTCTCTGCTGTCTCTGGTTCATGAACCGTTGAAGCATCGCTAGTAATTAAGAGTCCAAGTAAGGAGATCCTGTCAGTAATAACGCTTCTGTGGCACGCTGTGCACAAAAGTGTTGTTTTAGATGCTGAAGCAGTAGGACGCCTTTGTACATAATGTTTAATCTTCTTGCAGCACGATGTTGCATTGTGTCATAGACGACAGGCTTATCGAATGACTGTAGAAAACGCTGTTTTGGACAGAACCTTGCATGTGTACAAAGGCGTTTTACAACTTCAGACCCTACAACAACGCTTTTATGCACATCGTGCTTTAGAAGCGTTTTTTCTACCTGGAGCTCCTTAACTGAAACTATTAATACTAGCCACGCTTAAGCGGTTGCTCGTTTAAGAACCAGAGGCTCTCTTAATTATTTTAGGAACCAGAGGCTCGCTCTTGAACTCTTAATTACTAGCGATGCTTAAATGGTTGAACGTTTATAAACCACAGACACACTTAGATCATGTACTTGAAATGTTTCAACGTGATGAAAGAATATGAACCACAAATACAAATTGACATGTAACGAAACAAGTACATAAGGTTTAATCAAGTTGCGGCAGGATTGTGCATTGTGTCATATGCTACAGACTTTTTCGACTGAATATCTGTGGAACCGCTGTTTTTCAGAAAACTGCAAGTGTAGGAAAGCTTTTTACTACTTCAGAACCTAAAACAACGTTTTTAACAACGCTCAACGCTCATCATGCCATAGAAGCGTTTTTACAGCCTGGAGCTCTTTACCTTTCTAGACACATTGTCCCACAGCAGAGTTTTTACTACCTGGAGCTCTTTACTTGAACTCTCAATATTGGCCACGCTTAAACGGTTTCTCGTTTTAAAACCAGAGACTCATGTACTTAAAGTGTTTCAACACGATGATGGAAAGTTTACCACAGTACCAGATTGACATCAAACAAGAACAGGCACATGAGCTGAAAACAACTTGCAGCACGATATTTATTAAATTGCAAGTTTTGATTTAATCTCATGTACCTGTTTTCGACTTTTAGAATGTCAATTTGGAACTGCTTTTAAACTTTCGTTCTTGGTGTTGAAACATTTTAAGCACATGAGCGTCTGGTTTTTAAGCGTGACTAGTATTAAGAGTTGTTTTAGGATCGGAAGTAGTAAAAACCACACATGTAGTACACATGCAGGATTCTGTGAAACAGCGTTTCAACAGTCATTTAGTCGAAAAGGCCTGTCGTCTATGACCCAATGCAACATCGTGCTGCAAGTTCGTTCGTGACATGTCAATTTGTAATTGTGGTAAATATTCTTTTTTCATGTTGAAAAATGTTAAGTATATGATATAAGTGTGTATGTGGTTCATAAACGTTCAACCGTTTATTAAGCATTGCTAGTAAACGTTTATGAACCACATACACACTTGGATCATGAACTTAAAATGTTATATGAGAGGATTCCCAACTGGATGTGTAATTTCTAAAGTAATATTGTTATTGTGTCACGAAATGGGGTTAGAACATTTTTGTAGGCGAGAATGTAGTAGTTTAAAATTCAACAATGCGGTAAGTTTATCAGTGAAGAATAAGGTTACATAAAAAAATAAAACTGATTAGCCCATTTCGGAGATGTGACGTAAAGTTATTAACGTATTTACTATGCATTATATGTATTATTTGTTCAGCCTGTATTCTAAATATGAGTTGTGTGACATAAAAAGAATTTCAGAATTAAATTCCCTTCTAAAACCTGACGTGTTTGGTGCGTGCTTATGTTTGGGAAGCTTTTTATTGATGCTTAAATGCGATAGGTCCGTTGTTACACGTACATTAAAGTATTTAAAGGACAGTAAAAGATCGGAGCAGGTGTTCCACTACTGACAGGCTTTATACAAGATATAGTAGTATTTTATGTACGTGTAAAAAGCAAACGGTGTTGTGTCCATACCCAAATATGCTGCTGTTCCAATTGCAGAATAGCCGAACTGCGTGCTCCATTCATCTGGAGAATGTACTCGAAATTATAACCGCCTACTCCAGACTTATGAAGTATGCAAGTCCGAACTTAGCGTACACGGTATTCAGAAACAGCCGTAGTGTCATCTTTACTGCATTTTATATTAATCTCTATATAATTCTGTCCTGTCGATGTCCTGTAGCGACGCCGTAATGATCAAGCCTTGAAGTCTCACGTACTTTCCGGGTTTTAACACAGAACTGAACAGCGCTGCAGCAGTAAAACATTTAAAGTGATTTAGCGCTTTTGTTGTTAGATGTTCCACTGTCGTTTCTGATTTTGCTCTGTCGTATTAAACATATTGATGCAAATCTAAGTTCAGCGCCGAAAGCGCCGTCTTTCATTGCGATCTACTCTCCGTGTGTGGGTGTTTCCTGCCTGTGTTTGTGAACAGGACAGCGGAGCCCCGTCTGTTCTCTGCCTTTTTTCATGTAAGCTCTGTTTCAGAGCAGTCAAACAAACGGTCATAAATCGAGAACTAATTTGTTGAACGACGAAATATTTGGATGTGTCATGAAGGGGAAGTATCTCTACCATTTGAAGTTTAAATGGAGTTTCTAGGTGAATGTATAATGATTTGACACACGTTTGTTCCGCGAAAATGTGAGTAAAACATTTAAAGTGATTAGCGTTTTCGCTTTTAAATGTTCCGCTGTCCTTTCTGATTTTGCGCTGTCGTAGTAAAGATAGTACTTTCAGCTGCGAAGTGCCAGGCTGTCTTTTTGCGAGGCGTGTGTGTGTGATAGTGATGGGAATTCCTGCACTTTTCAGAGAGCCGGTTCTTTTGGCTCGGTTCACTAAAAAGAGCCGGCTCCTTCGACTCCCAAGTGGCTCTTTAGATTTTTTGTAGCTTAATTTATTACCAAATTATGTGTAAAATGAAGTACTAATGTAAAAACACATAATATCCAATGGTTGTTATTATTAATATTGTTTTTATTTATACTCACAGTGGAACATAGTAAAATAAATGATAAAATACAAAAACGAAGACCCATCTCAATTACAGGTCCAATCTGGTCTCAGGTCTCTGATTGTGTGTATTATTTGTCAATTTGCAACTATATACTGGGAAATAAGACATCATCAACAAAACATCACTCAACAAAATATAAATAAAAATGTGCAAGAAAAAAAGAAAAAGCAGCATCCAGGTTACAGTTTCTAATGAAGATTGGCATTCAAAAAAACCAAGGATCTCATCTTTGGGGGTTGACCTGCTTCTCCTTTCTCTCCTTTCTAATTGAACTGATTCTGAACAGTTCGCATATTCCTGTTGTTTGTGGAACCTGCTCGGTATGAAATTTCAACTCTGCACAGTCTACACTCTGCATTTTAACTGTCTATTGCATTAAAATGTGTCCAAACTTTACTACGTTTCCTTCACTTGTAGCGTCATAGCTGTATCAGTCTCTCCTTCTACCCTCTTCCACAAGTCATAAACTTTACGACACTTTTGGGGTGCAAAAAGGCCCCCATTTGGACCGGATCTTTCACCCACTAAGGGATGACTCCAACACCAGACTCTTTCTCAAACCAACAGCATTGGAGGCCTGTTTAAGCAGACCTACAACCTTCGGCATATCGCAATCATAAACTAAATCCATGTGTCACCCTTAAGAGGGGGTTTCAACGGTTTAGGCCACCAAGTTCCTCAAATTTCTCTCCAACTGTTATCTTTACGACCCTTTCTCCAGAAAGACAGCCCTGGATTTACGACACCCTGAAACTATCAGCTTTTGTTCTAAGAGACAAACTTTAATAAAAGTATTACATTTTTGTTGGAAACAGATTAGACTCACCTAGAACACTTAGTTCACGAACCCATGAAATTTGCTTCATAATAAGTCCAAACACCAATATGTACTTGGCTATTTCATACAAAATGGGATCAGGGATAATTTTCATATCCACATATTTAATTGTATGTATATGCATGTTTATGATTTGTGATGTATTTTCGTCTCTATTTGTTTCATGTTTTAGTATAAATGTCATTTTTTCAATACGTAATATGATCCAGTTGTGCTATACTAATGGCTGTGATTAGAAATCTATATGTATCGATCGCTCGGGTTTAATACTGGTTCATACTTATAAAAGAACAGATATGAAGTTGTTATTTAGAATGTACTGTTTCCTACATCTTGCATCTTGTACGCAGCATGCACATTCGCTGCTATTGTACACACACACAGAGTCTCACCTTATTTCTGCTTTTTATTTATTTATACTTAGCTTATTCAGTTTCATTTATTTAAGTTAATTTCAGTTCAAAAAAACAATCTGGAGCTAACTGCACTTGGGTCCCATACTTTTCATTGAGTTTTTGGGGTTCGTCATTTTACTAAATGGCGCAACCCCGTGACAGTTCTAGGTTATCAATTCAAGGTTCCTTTGATCATTTGAACCTTACAATGAAGCTCTAAACCTTACAACTAAACTTGTAACTCTGAGGATTTTGGTTATTATGTGATACTTTTTCTTTTTTATGTGATACTTTTTATGTAGGAATATATTTAATACAAGTTAGAATGTCTGTAGGTCATATGATGAAAAAGGACACAACCACGATAGGAGCGATTTACTGATGAGTCGGCTTTTCAATGGCTAAGTCAGGGCAACTCCTTGCCTCCCCACCTCCAGCTGCCCACGATCCGGGACATTCAAAAGAACACGCGCCAACCTCGTGTTCAAGCCAAGCTTCGAATCTGTGTGTTTTTGTTCTCTTTGTTCTTCTAGGTCTTTTCTTTGTCTTTTAAAGTTGCAGTTTTTGTGTCGGCCTTTTTGTTATTCGTTTTGCTCAAGTTTTCGCGTTTATTTTGCGTTAAGTTTCCTGTGTAGAGCAGTCTTAAGTAGTTCGGTATTGCCGAATTAGAATATAGTTAAAAGACCAACCAGCCAAGATCTGTACCGTTCTCGTACAATCCAAGTTTTCCAAATTTTGGTTTAAGCTCGTGGTGCTAGAACGCGTTCGACTCCACCTTTATCTGTGGCCAAGATAGAATCCTAGTCGCATGCCCGCAAGTCGAGATCAGAGCCACCAACAGCTACAGCCACCAACAGCTGGGAAGGAAGCGAGGCCTGCGACACATCCGTCGCTCCAAGGGCCGCATTTCGACGAGCTGAAGGCTGGTAGCCGATACCATCCCAATATCCACTGAACAGTCGTCATCGAATCTGAAGATAGACCTCTGCCGTTCTCCTGTTGTGACTTCGGACGACAGGCCGAGGCCCGGTTCATATAGCTCAAATAGCTTCTTCCATACTATTCACGTTCAACGTAATTTGTTTTAATAATAACTCACTACGTCATAACAAACTAGTCCATAACTTCGACTCTGGGTAAGTCAAGTCAAGTAAGATTTATTTATATAGCGCTTTTTACAGTTTAGATTATCTCCTAATAACTACGTCCAATCCCAAATTGAGCAAGCCTAGGGCGACAGTGGCAAGGAAAAACTCCCTAGTTGTAGGAAGAAACCTTGGGAGGACCAAGACTCAAAAAGGGACCCAACCTCCTTGGGCGGCGTGGTTAATAAATCTAAGAGCAAAACTAAAGTCATGGAGTCAAAGTTCGAATAAAATGTGAAGTATGCACATCGACATTAAGTGGCCCGGGTATGATGGGGCTGGAGCTGATGACGGAAGCAGCTTGAGTGGAGCTAGCACACGGATAATGAACCCCCCCCCAATCATGTGTGGGGCTGGACTGCCGGAAACACAGCTCTGAGAGAAAACAGAAAATGGTAATTAGTTATTGATTAAGAGCACAGTGTCTATTAACAATCACTGATGCCATGTGTAGCATGAGACCCCGGCAGCATTAGCTATAGCAGCATAGCTAGAAAGAGGAGAACTGGTAGGTAATTGTGGTGGAAAAATTGCAAATGTGGAAGAACAGAGTCACACAGACACAGGTGCTGGAATTAAGTAATAGGCAGTTTTATTGTCTGCCCAGAGATCAACCCAAATACAATGATGCCTGAGCAGTTCTATATGAGCGGGTGAGGAGGCTTTTTCGCTACTCTCCTTTTGTAATCAAGAAAAAGGTTCTCACATGCACTGTGTTGAAAACTTGTAGATTAAAGTAACTTTTCTAGCGATAACATATAGACACTCTTTGTTCTCCCGAGAACATAAGCCTTTTGTCTCTGAGACGCTTACTAAAGTTTGATACATTGTGTTCTACACTGAAACTCAACATTTGTTACTTTAACGTAATGATCAGCAAAAACCAAGTTTGCACAAGGTTACACTGGCCTAAAGCCTTGAAAAGCAATATAAACAGTGAAATAATGAACAGTAAAAATTTCTTTCACACATTCCGCCCTTTGTCTATATCTTAAAGACAAAGAAAAGTTATTCACTACAACAAGCTAAGCTTCCTGTTGAAGCTTCATTAGCTCTATGTCTTTTCTCTAATCCCTCTGTACCTTATAGTATGCTGTCATCACAGAGCTGGACAATGGGCAACTGAGGTTAGTTTGAGGCATTTCTACCATACTAAATTCTTCAAGAAAGTTCTTCATGGGTTTCTTTGTCTTGTTCTGTCATAAAAAGTTGGTCTACCTGCTGATCTAACATTTGGTACTGAAATTGGCATTGAAGAATACTCATAGCACATTGACAACACAAAGGAAGCATACATATAATAATGATAATGAAAACCATAGTGTGTAATATTGACATAAAAATTCCCTTCCGGCTAGAAAATTTTTGACATTGACATTTACAGCATTTAGCAGACGCCCTTATCCAGAGCGACTTACAATTGGTACAGTCTTACAATCCAAGCAATTGTGGGTTAAGGGCCTTGCTCAAGGACCCAACAGCGGCAGTTTGACAGAGGTGGGATTTGAACCCTGGACCTTCTGGTCCATAGTCCAGTGCCTTACCCGCTAGGCTACCACAGTCCCGCGACTTACAATTGATACAGTCTTACAATCCAAGCAATTGTGGGTTAAGGGTCTTGCTCAAGGACCCAACAGTGGCAGCTTGGCACAGGTGGGATTTGAACCCTGGACCACGTGGTCCATAGTCCAGTACCTTAACCTCTAGGCTACCACAGTCCACAGAAAACCATAACCACCACTCCCATGAAGAGCCACCTTCTTCATCTGCACGGAGTAATGATGCCATGTGTTTCAGTTGACCTAAAGCCTTTGTTATGTTACTTTCAGGAGCATCGTTGGGCGGACATTGTTCTCCTACCATCACACAAACCGCTTCCTGATGACTCAAGTAGAAACTTAGATCTCTAGCTAGTAGATCTACAGGGCAAGTTGGTGACAATAGGAAGGCGTGTTGTAGGGATACGCTGCAATCACTAATATATAGCAGTCTACCTCGTCAGTGAAAAACTCCGCCATGGGTATTCCACCCGCTCCCACTACAAACGTTTTCCTACCAGATAAGCGCGATTCAGGTTTAATTACCCCTTTACATAATACAGACATGGTAGCACCTGTATTTACTAAAAATTGGACACTATGACCCATAACTGAATTGTTGGTAAAGCCAGAGGCTTCGACATCACCATCTGATAATTTAAAACGGTCTTACCAGTTTCATGCGTGGTGGGTGCACATTCAAAAGTTATGTGTTTTGGAGCCCACTGATTTCATTCCTCACCCTCCTCGAAGTCAGCATCCTTTTTTCCTTGATTAGGACAGTTCTATGCAATGTGTCCCATCCTCTGACAAACATAACAGTAGGTCGAATAGTCTCTCTATCTTGTTGTTCCACGTCTTCTACCACGTCCTTGTCTTCTGTCGTCACCTCTGTTTCGTTCCATGCTTTGTTTCATGGCTTCCAGTATGGCACACTGGAGTTGACACTGCTCTGTCTCTTGTTTCTGCATTTTCTTCTTTGATTTCTCTGCCAGTCTCTTTTCAACATGCACTGCAAAAGCATAAACAGTCTGTAATCTGCCTGTGTCTATCTCGACACAGTCATCTCTCACTTTCGTTTGTATTTCTGGTCTCAGTCCATTCAAGAAACGTTCTTTAAGATGGTTCTTCCAGGCACTCACACTGGCACCTGGATAGTCATTTGGCTTATCCAGCCCTGAATACTGAATGTGGAGTTTCTCCAGCTCATACAGGTAGTCTGCCACCGTTTGTCCACCCCGCTGTCTGCACTGCGTCAGCTTGGACAGATTGAGTCTTACAGGAAAAGCTGCAGTTGTTCTGTCTCTGAGTCGTTGGACCTCCCTTTGATATGGGAGTCGGCGGGTTCGTTGTACTTGATCTCAGGGTTCTGTGGCAGATCTCCCTGTACTTTTGTCCATTCGAGCTTCATCCTTACTGCACATACTCTGACCAACTCGTTTAGGGACGGTTTCCGTCCCCTGACTAGCAAGTTCATTTTTGTAACAAAGTTTTGTCTTCCTTCAGAAAGTCCAGTCAGCTCCTCTTCGACTTGTTTCATATCTTCGAAAGTCCATGGCCTGAAAACAAAGGCTGGTCCTTGGGGGCCCATTACTTGAATGTTGGACATCTTGAACTAGGCACTGGGAGGTAGGGAGGTGTCGGGTGCTGGAGCGGTTGGTGCCGTGGGTTGCATGGTGGAGGTTGCAGCTCTGCTAGGAGTTTCAGGGTCTCTTTCATATACTCTCTGTCCTCTTTTGCTTCAGCTGCTTTTTGTCTTATGGCACCTTCAAGGTCAGGGTAAATTGGTGTGGCTACTTTTCCTTTTCCTTGTCCATTCTTTTGTCGCTGTTTCTTTCTTTGAACATCTGTCTCTTTCGGTGGTGGAACATCTTCGCAGTCTTCTTCTTTCTCCTCCTCGTCATCTGACTGAGGTGGGGTGTTGTTGTCCTGTCCTTTTACGTTGCCCTGAAGAACAGTATCAGGTGGTGGTGATGGAGGAGGTTGAGGGATGAAATCGTCCAGGCACTCTTTCTGCAAATTAAGAAACTGGCCCACAGTTACTGGGTGAATCCCATTTCAGGGGCTGCATCCTTCGAAGGACGCGGTCTATGCGGTCTACGAAGTTGTGTGCTTGGAAGGCTGGGTAGACCGCGACAAAGACCGAACCGAAATGAGACGGTCTACTCTGCATTGGATTTCCTGTTTGCATCAGGAACCACCCGCCCACACCGTATCACAAAACAGCAATAAGTGTTATAATAATGCAGCCAGAAATTTGGAGTTTAGTTTATATGCTGTTTTTGGTTTTTCAATTATTGGAAGAAACGCTTCACTGCAGTTCACTGGCATTTATTTTCCCTTAAGCAGTTTAATAAAGGTTTCCGTTTGCTACTTGCTCCCTAAAACAAAACAAAAAATATTGCGCTTTTGCTTTTTAACATTTACTTATTCGAGTTTTTAAATCCTTACATTTAAATAACGTATATTCCTCAGCCAATCATTGCGATACCGCTAAGTTCCCCTCGGGCGCAATGCACCTCGGGATATTGTAGGTCGCGAAGGATACATCGGATGTATCCTTCGTTTTCAGAGAAAAGAAGGACGCATTTGTCGGCCGCATATGAAGGAGCATTTGGAATGGGACAGCCTAGGCGCGGCACTATGACGCAATCGGTCTTCAAATGCAGCCTTCGAAGGACGCAGCCCCTGAAATGGGATTCACCCACTGTTTAATTGCCTATTTATTTTGTGCATCTTGTCTCCACTTTCCATATGCATGGAAATTGGGTTGCCAAAGAAAATTTGGACATGTTTTGTCTATTTTATGGTCCTTACAATATTCTATGGCTTAATCATGTTTGTCTTGTTCTACTTGTAATTGAGTTTTTAAAGCTTGTAATACATCAATGTTCAGACTCCCTTCAGGGGGGAAATGACAATATTTTACCTAGTGTTCTATTATATCACTGAATTAAACTACCATAAGGTGGGATACTGCATTGCACTATAGATGGTGGAAATTCAAAACCATTCTTTTTTTTTTTTTTTTTCCTGACCCATTGTTACTCCTTTTTTTTGTTGTTGTTTTTGTTTTATTTTTTTTAAAGAACACACAGTTCTTGGTCTATACACACAGTATAGAGCGTTTCAAACACAAAGTAAGAAACCTTTGTCAATAACACACAGTTCTTGGTCTACACACACACAGTATAGACTGTTTCAAACACACAGTAAGAAACCTATGGTAAGAACACACAGTTCTTGGTCTACACACACAGTATAGACTGTGTCAAACACACAGTAAGAAACCTTTGGTAAGAACACACAGTTCTTGGTCTATACACACAGTATAGAAAAAGTGTCTAAAACCTCACCCAGCAATTTCCAGGCTCTCCACGTCCACCTTCTTGCACAGAACTCGGATCCCAGCTGGTCTCAAGGACCGCCGCCCAGAAAAGTCACCTCTTCTCTGAAACGACGTCCTCTCAACAAGTGGGATCCTGCCGACAACGCCAAATTGTGGTGGAAAAATTGCAAACGTGGAAGAACAGAGTCACACAGACACAGGTGCTGGAATGAAGTAATAGACAGTTTTATTGTCTGCGCAGAGATCAACCCAAATACAATGATGCCTGAGCAGTTCTATGAGCAGATGAGGAGCTTTTTTCGCTCCTCTCATTTTGTCTAGAGAAAAAGTTCTACATGCACTGTGTTGAAAACTTGTGGAATATAGTAACTTTTCTAAGCGCATAAAATATAGACACTCTTTGTTCTCCGAGAACCGTAATCCCGTGAAGGGCCATGAGCCTTATTCTCACTCACAACATGTTTTTGGTCTCTGAGACGCTTACTAAAGTTTGGAGGCAAATTCTTGATTTTACATTGTGTTCTACACTGAAACTCAACATTTGTTACCTTAACGTAATGATCAGAAAAACCAAGTTTGCACAAGGTTACACTGGCCTAAAGCCTTGATTTTAAAAAGCAATATAAAGAGTGAAATAATGAACAGTAAAAATTCCTTCACAGTAATCATTTCAGAGAAACCCCAAACAAACAAACTCAGATGTTTTTATTTGAAATTCACATGGCTAGACAATTAATCTTACTTTAGGTGTCCCATTTGTAAGTCTAGAAACAAACCGTGCCTGCCAGGTAGAGTTTTACTCAGCAGAGCTCCATCCAGAGACACCAATTAATCCACGCTAGAGAGACCACATCACTGCTCACAGAATGGGAGGAGCATTATTCAGCTGAGTCACCTTTGTTGACGCCAGCACATTCACATAGGAGAGAACCTGTTTAACTGCTCACAGTGTGGGAAGAGCTTTACTCAACAGAGTTATCTCCATAGACATGAGAACATTCACACTGGAGAGAAACTGCATCTATGCTCAGAGCGTGGGAAGAGTTTTACGAACAGTGGTAATGTCAATAAACACCACCGAGACCACAATGAAGAGCAGCCATTTTCTTGCTCACGGCATGAGATGTGATTTAGTAAACAAAATTTTTAGGATTTCCACAAACTCCAGAGGAAAACATAATGGCTCAGGGTGTCAGAAGAGCTTTACTAAGCTGAGGAATCTTGTGTACACTGGGATTTTGTGTTTGTACCTGGTAAGACACAACACTTGCTTAAAGATCTGTATAAAGTGTGTTTGAGGAAACAAGCTGTGAACATTGCGTCAGACGTAACACATCCATCTGAACTTCCCTCAGGCAGTTGCTGGTCTTGACTGAAAGCCTGTAATTCTATTCCACTTTATATTGTCTTACCTTCAAGACTCAAGCATGACTCAACAATCTTCACCCCTCAAGAAATGTGTCAGGTGTCAGGACGTTGCATTCCTGTGGTGGCATGAACTTCATTTGCTGTATGAGTGGCAGAGTCTCTCGGTGTCTTTGTCAAGTCAAGCGAAATGTATTTCTATAGCACTTTGTACAACAGAGCATTGCCTCAAAACAGCTTCACAGCTATCTAGGCCCACAACCTCAACTGAAAAAGTCTATGGTGTTAGAGGTCCTACCTTCTAGCCGACGCTGGGGGCAGCGTTGGCCCATTTTCCACCTTAGGATCTCTGACACCTACCACAATCGCGCATGCCCGTCCGTAGGCTACATGATTGCGGCAAATATGCAACACCTGCAATCTTGGCTATTTAAGAGCCTCTCAGAGTTTGGCAGTTGTTGCACTGTACAACCCTGTCACGTGGCTTGCGCCCCTCAGATCGCTATTTTGATCTTTGCGACTGTTCCTCAGTGCGCCGCGTGCGTTCGAGACCTCACCCGTCTCGTGCTCTTCACAGAGCCCCCGCGCATTCTTGTTCTTTTTGTGTTGTTTAGGGAGAGCGGACGAACTGAGTCCGTTTAGGGGCTCAGTTCCCATAGCGTCAGGAGGCACGAGGTAACCTGATAGGGAACGTAGTGTAGGGAAAGCTTTCGTTTGTTTGATTTTGCATTCTTTTAGCAATCGTTCCCGTTTTCTCTCCCGTCTGATGCTACGTTCCGTTCTGCGCCTGCATGTTGCGGCGTAGGCTCGATTGGCGCTGTGCACGCGTTGCCCCCCACCCTTCGCTCTCTCTCTCGGCTGACCAGGGTTCTATTCCCAGTCACTGAGGTTGCTTCCTTTTATTTATTTCTTTGTTTTATTTGTGTGAACCATTGTTTTATTTCTTTATTTATATTTTGGTTCACCAATTCCACCTGGAGCTAACTGCACGTGGATCCTAAACTAGTTATTCTTTTGTTTTCACGGTTCACCCTTTTTTTAACATGGCGTACCATAACAGAATGGTGCGCAACCATTATTAGACCCAGCGTTGGCTCCTGGGACTTCCTATAGGGAAGTCCCCACTGATTGTAAGTGGCGTTCTTCCACCTTTTTGGGGTCATGTTTAGCTCTTGGGGGTCCATTGAGTTGCCTTGGTTTAGGGATAGCTCAACTTTGGCAACCTGATCCCGCAGAGTGGCCCAATCTCTGCCGTGAAAAGCGTTGGCATCCCGCCTGGGGTAAGCATGTACTCCAGGCTCCCATTGCGTATTGAGTGTCTAAGCTTGACCCCGCTGAAGCTCCCGACCCTCCCAGGGTGGAGTATTCCCTCCACATTGGACTTCCACAGCCTAATCAGCCCAGTGTGTCTGGCGTTACACGGGGGAGCCAGCCCGCTGCCGAATATGTGGAAGAATTCTGCTGTGCCCCAGTGAGAGCAGTTTTGAGGACCTGTTGCTCTTGGCTTTCTTAGAGAGGGGCCTGGACCATCTAGCTCCGCGTGTGAACTCACCATGCTCGTACCCCCCATGCCTGAGCACGCCGCGCTCGTAAGCTCCGCACCTGAGCAGTTAAGCTCTGGGCCTGAGCATCTAGCACTGCCTAGCTTCGTACAAGAAATCGCCATGCCTGTAAGCTCCGCACCTGAGCAGTCTAGCTCCGTGCCTGTGCATTTAGCATCACCTAGCCCCCTACAAGAGCTCGCCATGCCCGTAAGCTCTGCACCTGAGCAGTTCAGCTCCATGCCTGAGCACTTCGCATCGTCTAGCTCAATACCTGTGCTCGCCTTCCACACCTGAGCAGTTAAGCTCCGTATTTGAGGATTTAGCACCACCTAGCCCCATACAAGAGCTCTCCGCGCCCGTAAGCTCCGCAACTGAGCAGGTTAGCTCCTACTTGAGCATTTAGCACCATCTAGCTTCATAACTGGGGCTTGCCGTGCCCCTAAGCTTTATACCTGAGCAGTGAAGCTCCATATTTGAGCTTTTGGCGCCGTCTAGCTCCGTATCTGAACATGGCGCACTCGTAAGCTCTGTTCGCTAGGATCTCTGACAGCCACTGCGATCGCGCATGCCCGTCCGTAGGCTACATGATTGCGGCACATATGCCACACCTGCAATCTTGGCTATTTAAGAACCTCTCCAAGTTTGGCAGTTGTTGCAGGCTTGTGTCAGGAGGCGCGAGGTAGCGTCAGGAGGCACGAGGTAACCTGATAGGTAGTAGAACATAGTGTAGGGAAAGCTTTCGCACATTTGATTTTGCGTTGTTTTAGCGATCGCTCCCGGTTTCTCTCACCCCTTGCCGCCTGAGCGTACCAACCAGGGAGTGAAAACAGTCAGTAAAAGAAGCCATTTTTGTAAAAAGGTAACGCCCATCCTTGAACTGAGGAGGGGGCCTCAGAGTGCACCTGTCACCATCTTACAACGCCGCCATTGCAGCCCTTCACCAATCCTGTGTGAATGGCACACGTGGCCATTGTCATTAATGGATATGCCAATCTGCATATTAAACTGATCACCGGTCCCATTGTTATACAATCGTACTGGTATAAGTCATTATGCAAAGGTGCTGTATATAAGATTGGGGAAATTTTCCAAGTAGCTGAGACTGAGAAGTCACTTAGATGAGTGATGAAACTTATGTCCAGATGAACAGACTTCTGGGATTTTCTTACCTGGATTATTGAGCATGCATCAAGACATGTTTACCCATTTTTAATTTTTATTTCTTTTAGATTAAACCCATGGGATGTAGAAATTGATGCTATCATGAGGACATGATTCCAAAAAAGATCTGTGATACTGATGGGTCCGAGCACAATCCCCATTTCCACTGTGTGATGGTCCATCCCAGATGCCGCCGAGCCCAGAGAAGTTGACGCCGCTTCTAGACATGGTTATAACATAAGGCTTCTTTTTAGCACAGTAACATTTTAAGGGGTATTTGTGAATGTAACTCTGTATTTTACAGCTTGATAAAGGTAATCTCTTGCCCATGTTGTTCTATCAGCTATTGATGAATGATGGCTCTTTACGCAGTGTTGTCTGAGGGAGCAGAGATCACCCCTCTTCAGTTTAGGCTTTTTAGGAAATTCCTCCAGATACCTTGAATCGTTTAATGATATTAGGCACTGTAGAGGGAGGAATATATAAATCCTTTCTTGTCTATCTGTGAGGAACATTGTTTTTAAACAATTCAATTACTTTCTTACATGTATGTTGATAAACTGGAGATCATCTGCCCATCTTTGCTCTTCAAAATCTCACCCTTTCTGTCTCCACTTTTTCTGATTTGGAGTTGTATTAAGGCAGGTGGTGTTGTAGAGATGCAAGGGTGACAGAAGCTCAAAGTCCCTGCAGAATGAAAAAAAATGGCTTTTTCCATACTAAAGGGAAGCAGGAGCTCATTTGTAGAAATGAATTGAGAGTCCTTGTGTAGACACCTTCCAAATCGTTTTTCTTGGAAAGTTTGAAACCACTGTTTTACTTTCTTTTTGAAATGTAGGTCTAGTTTACTTTCAAATTTTTTTTTCTATGTATTTTATTCTCTCCACCGTTTTTCTGTTGTTCTTTAATGTTTTCTTTCTGTCTTTTCCTTTCATTTTCCTTCTGTTTTCTTTCCTTTTTGCTGTTTTTTTTTCCTTCTAGGTCTTATTTCTGTCATCTTTGACATTCCTAGTTAAATTTTTCTTCATTTTTGGCTGTATTTTAGATTTTTAATTTTTTTCTTTATTTTACACAATTTTTTGCTCAATTCTATTTTTCCCGCAGAACATCATTTCCGTCCTTTACATTGCTTTCTGTCTTTTCACTATTATACCATTTTTTCCCCTTTTTTGTTTTTGTGTTTTTCTTTTATGTACTTAATTTTATTGTCTCTTGTTATTTCCTTTATTTTTTTGTTTTTATTATAGACATTATATCTGTCTGCATTTCCTGTTATCATGTTTTGCCAGAATTATCATATTTTGTCATTTTGGTTATTGGTTTTGTTTTTCCTTCCTTTGCTTGCTTTCTGGCATCCACCCCAGAGCAGGCTTATAGCTGCACCTTGTGTTCTCCAGAAATAGGTGCCACAGCCCTGAACCTTTTAAATGAAATAAATGATCGCCTGTACGTCTGCGCCGTCTACTGCACATTTATTTATTTCATTCATTTAATTTCTCTGTCGTATTTTGAAATCACCGTTCTTTATTAAACTGGGACTGTGGTGACCTAGTGGTTAAGGTGCAGGATTATGGACCAGAAGGTCCAGGGTTCAAATCCCACATCTGCCAAACTGCCACTGTTGGGTCCTCGAGCAAGACCCTTAACCCACAATTGCTTGGATTGTAAGACTGTACCAATTGTAAATTCAGTGGAATGGAAAGGGTGCTTCTGATGAATGACAATTTACCTGTTCAATTATAAGTGAAAATCTTGTTCAAAAAATGTGGGCACAGACTTTTGGTAAAAACAACTGGAGTCCAAAGGTTTGAATTACTCTGAATATTACTCATATCAAAGTGTTCAGTTCAGTCAGTCATCTCACAGCTCCAGAGAGCCCTGGCTCAGTCATGTCCTTGGACTCTGGGTGAAGTTTGCATGTCCCCCTTTTGGGTTTATTCCGGGTACTCTGGATTCCTTCTACATTCCAAAGACGTGTCTGACTAGTGTCCGTCTAACCTTGCTTTCATCTTAAATAGCCATTGAAGCCACGGTGACATTAACTAAAACAAACAAATGGTGTTATGGATTGAGCAGCTTAAACCAATTAGCATAGTAACACAGTCTTGTTCATGAATTATTGAATCATAAGCTGTAAATATAGTACAGCAGTAGGGGCTCAGTGGTTAAGGTACTGGACCACTACCTGATCAGGTTCACTTGTTGTGTATGTATTAAAAATGTGTCCAGCGGGTCTGGATTCCTAATGGCTGCACTCGGCCCTCTGGGTCAATAGGGGGCAACAAACATTTCAATCTAGAGTGCTACCCAGTTTAAATACCAGCAAAGAAGAATTTTCTGTTTAAACCCTCTATGAGCTTCTACCTTCAGAAACTGTTTTGTCTCCAATGTGGATCTAAAATCTCCTTATTAATCCCAGCATTCAGCATCTGATCCAGTTTAACACTAATATTGTGGATTAGAAGCTCTTATCTCTGTTCTGCTTTAACACAAGGTAAGTTCCACTCAAGCTTCTAGCTGCTCAGATAACAGATACCATCCCAAATGGATTCATCCTCTGTATATAATGCACTACATATGGAGTGAGGATAATGCTAGATGCACACTACATAGTGCACTACACAGGGAGTTGGGGTAATGCTGTCCATGCAGTATGTCCTACACTCTATTTTGGATTCAATCTTTGACTCATGTAAGCAAAGAAAAGCATATTGTATTACCCACAGTTATCCTGGTCAGTGTTGTGGGGGAGGGTCTTGAGCTTAATCCAGAATTCGGAAGGTGCAGGCAGACAAATAACCTGAACAGGATGCCAGGATATTTTGGCGTATTCCATAAACATACCACTCGACCTTCAAGTTTGCAAGTCCCATCCAAGGTTTTAACCCATCCCCTCAGGAACTGGGATTTCCAGCAGCTAGCTACAATTTAATAGTAATTACTGTTATTGAATTTGATTATTTATGGAATGAAAACTTATAAAAGTTTAAAAACAGATTATATAGAGACTACTGAATGGCATTCCTGAAACAGCTCTATTGTTCTTTGTTAATTAGCTTTGTGAGAGCATGAAGACAGAGACTTGTATGACTTCTGATGGAGGAACATCAACCTCTACAGAACAAAAGAATGGAGGATTCCAAAAGAAGTCCATAAAAGAGGAAGAAGCTGAAGATAAAGATGATCTCTGTAAGACGACATCTTCAAATCCAATCCAGTCTGAGGATAAATAACGTGCTTTTCTTTTGATACTAATGAAATGTAATGAATGGAATTTCAGGTGAAGGAACATCAAGCTCTGTGGGACACATCAGCCCTGTAGAACAACAGAATGGAGGATTCCAGAAGAAGTTCATAAAAGAGGAAGAAGATGAAGATTACCTCTGTAAGAGAACAGACTCATTAAAGTCCAGTCTCAGTTTGAATTCTGTTCTAATTCTTAGCTGAACTAAGCTTCATATGGGAATAGAAACCAGTCCCATTGTTTATTATTTACTCTATCTAGCTTAATGTAGGACTGCATCTTGGATTTCCAATATTCCAAGTGTAGAAATAAAGGAAGTGTAAAAACTCAAAGCCCCACTGGGGGTTTAAAGGGAAATACTCTTGCACCTGAGAGTTTGATTGATGTGAGAATAATTTCTTTCTTTAGACTGTGAGGAATGCAGCTGCTTCTTCTTCAACAAGTGCGAGGTTCACGGTCCAGCTCTCTTCATCCCTGATAGCCCCATTCCCATGGGGGTCAGCGACCGAGCCAGACAAAGCCTTCCTCCAGGGCTAGAGGTTCGGGAGTCTGGTATTCCTGATGCAGGTCTGGGAGTGTTTAATAATGGAGATCCTGTTCCAGTTGGTGCTCACTTTGGACCATACCAGGGAGAACTGGTAGATCGAGAGGAAGCCATGAACAGTGCTTATTCTTGGATGGTGAGTTAGATTATTAATGAAATCAAGTACATGAACATCCAATCTTGGATTGTAATGTTGAATAATATTTTGTGCAGATCTCCAAGAGCAGTGAGTGTGAGGAATACATAGATGCTAAGAGAGAGATTCATGCTAACTGGATGAGGTGAGGAAACCCTGCATAAATCTGTTGGATCTTTGATGATATGAATTAATTGAAATTGTTTGATTTGGTGGAGAATCTCCATCCTCCTCCTGTCTGTAACTGATCTTCATGACTTTCTCAGATATGTGAATTGTGCTCGTACTGATGAAGAACAGAATCTGGTGGTGTACCAGTATCGAGGTGGAATTTATTACCGTTGCTGTCGGCCCATTAATCCAGGACAGGAGCTCTTGGTGTGTTATGATGAGGGATACGGCAAAAATCTAAGCTGTACATTCGACTTCATCTGGAACAGAAAGAGCTCCTCTAACGGTAATGTCACTTTACTTGGGGCTCGTATACATCCCTGATCTAGAACATTCCTGTTTGAGAGTAAGAGAGAAAAAAACCTTGGGTCCTGGCATTCATGTGGATGTTGCCTAATGGTTCTTTAATTTCAGTGGCCTTTTTCAGCAGGATAATGCACTTTGCCAGAAACTGTTCAGGAATGTCCAGAGAGCTGAGGGTGTTGACTTTGCTTCCAAATGCCCCAGTTCTCAGTTTGATCGAGCATATGTGGGATGTCTCCAAATAAGACCAATCCTTAAAGGCATCACCTCACAGTTTATAGGACCTTCTGCTAAAGTCTTGGTGCCAAATAATGCAGGACTCCTTCAGAGTTCTTGAGTAGACTTGTCAATCGGTCAGAAATTTGGCAAAAACAAGAGTGCCTACACAATACAGATTGTGAATACTTTCTTTGACCATGATGATCTACAGCACTTGCCTTCGGATCATGTCTGAAACTAAATCACAGCCATGATGTTATTTACAATAACACACAATAACCAACAGTGCAAAACATGCACGTTTTCTTCTATACATTTTTAACAAAAAAAAATGTCCCCTGCACTTGAAAGCAATGACTAGAAACAATAACCAAGTGAAAACATTCCTTTTTTTTACTTCTGCAGAATAACAATTTGAAACAACGTGAAGTTGTATAAAAATTTAAACAAAATGAATCTTTAGTCCCTGCATGTAAAAGAAATTAGAAGGCTCACTGAGAACAGGTACTAACCACTTTAAGCCATATCCACGTAAAACTATAAGATATTTTTTTTCTTGGGTCAGTTCTTAATAACTTTTGTTTCTTCTGCTCCAGAACTGACCAACACCCTGTTGAATGTCTTCTCCTGCTCCTTGTGTCCACGTTCCTTTACGGCACAAATTTACCTCCACAAACACATCAGGAGATGCCACTTTGACCCGATTGACTATGAAACTTTGATGCCCACAAACAGCTCTATTAGCCTGCAAACACTTTATGGTATGCGCAGAACTGGCAAACAAATGCAGAAAAAAATACACCAGTGCTCACAGTGTGGGAAAAACTTCACTAAACTGAGTGATCTCAATAGACACCACCGAATTCACACTGGAGAGAAACCGTATCAGTGCTCAGAGTGCGAGAGGAGGTTCGCTTACAAGTGGGATCTGAGTGTACATCAGCGCAGTCACACTGGAGAGAAACCGTATCAGTGCTCAGAGTGCGGCAAGAGCTTTACTAAACTGAGTAATCTCCAGCAACACCACCGGAGCCACACCGGAGAGAAACCGTATCACTGCTCACAGTGCGGGAGGAGCTTTGCTTACAGATGGGATCTTAATGTGCATCAGCGCACTCACACCGGAGAAAGGCCCTACTACTGCTCAGAGTGCGGGAGGACTTTTATCCAGCAGAGCTCCCTCCACAGACACCAGCGCATTCACACTGGAGAGAAACCATACCAGTGCTCAGAGTGCGGGAAGAGCTTTACCGAAAGTGGTCATCTCCAGAATCACCATCGTATCCACACTGGAGAGAAACCATATCCATGCCCAGAGTGTGGGAAGTGCTTCACTAAGCAGAATAACCTCCACCAACACCAACGCAGTCACACTGGAGAGAAACCATATCAGTGCCCCCAATGTGGGAGATGTTTTAGTATGCAGAGTTCTCTCCACAGACACCAGCGCATTCACACTGGACAGCCTCTGTATCATTGCTCAGAATGTGATAATCTCCAGCAACAGCAACAAACCCACACTGGAGACAATCCATATCACTGTTCACCATGTGATCATAGTATCAGCTACTCAGAAATACTTAATAAACACAATTGTTCTGACCCTGAGCTGTCAGCCTGTAATGTGTGACATGGTCAAAATGTCTGCCTGCATTGGATCTGCTTGTTTCCAGAATACAGATTTAGATGCTCACTGCTTTCCTTATCATGGGGTTTTCCCAAAATCACAACCACAAGGATTTAACAGCTGTAATTTCAGCCAGAGTTCTTTGATGATGATGATGATGATGATGATGACGATGATGATGATGACGATGACGATGACGATAACAGTTAGGCAGGTATCTCCTCTTTGGAAGACATGGACCATGAGTTTCCTCAGGTGAAATCCTCTCGGGTTGATCTTCAATCTCTACTCTAGTCTACTGCAGTGTACTGCTGGCAGCTCTTCATACGTTTGCCTTTAGACACCTGTAGCTGAATCCCACGTCATTCTACAAAGTTAAAAATGGACCAGCAAATGTCTACCTGAAGACTTTCCACTTTGTGAACTGTTCTCTTCAAGACAAAAAGAATGAAAAATTCCCCTGGGTGTCCCAGTGTCTGCGCCCCTCTCAGTTTTCAAATGGTGACTGTAGAACCTCTGTATGCCTTTATATATGACATTCATTATTTTAATAATATAATAGTAATAATAATAATAATAATAATAAGAATAATAATAATAAATAACAACAACAATAAAAAGCTGTTATATTACACAGTTTTTTCCTTGTACTGTTTCCAATCCAATCCAAGCGTTGAACAGGGTTTATTTAGATTAACCCTTGGGTCGTAGCTTATTAACTCTAAGTCAAAGTCAAATTTATTTATATAGAGCTTTATTACAACCATCTACATCCACAGCCCTAATTGAACAAACCTGGGGCAACAGCGGAAAGGAAAAACTCCCTAAACACTATGAGGAAGAAACGTTGTTAGGACTAAGACTCAAAAATAAACCCGACCTGCATACAGCCTCGGTGTCTAAGAATTAAACCTGGTTGTTGTAGCAGAATATGACTACACCTTTAAATTAATTATTTGTAATGAACAAACAGGGCACCACCTGATCCTTTGGGACAGGTAGATCAGGAAACCAGCTTAAATTGATACTTATAGACAGTTTAAAATCAGACTCAGTCTTAAGATCATGAGGCCTATCAGTCATCCAATTAATCCGTATTGAATAATGAAGTCACTCCCACACAGTGTAATTTAAAAATTTGAAAAATTTAATAAATGCAAAAAACCCTAAAATTACAGCAATAGCCTGATGAAATAATGAGATTATGACCACAATATGGACTCTACAGTAATCTTTGTGGATATGAGTAGCTAACTTTAGAAGATGCCTTTAATACTGCTTATAGACGCTACACAGGATTCAGTTATCAGACTAGGAGTAGTTGAGGTGATTTTGACAAAGAATTTATGAACAATAATTTGGATTATGAGCATGTACAATACTACAGTACAGTGTGGTTTTAAATAACTCATGATATTTCAAGAACCAAAAGAGACACCTCTTAGAACAATGAGTTCGGTACCTGCCGGCCAAGGAGGGGGAGCCGATGGTACAAGTTCCAGCCTGTGGAACGGCCTGCCTGCTTCAGTCTCGGTCAATCTGCAACTGGTGATAGTGAGGTTCTCCTTCTGTCAGCACAACACAGTCAGGGACTCTTCAGGACATGTGAGGGCTCACGCGAAGGCAGGAAGCTGGGTTCGCTGCTTCTTCTGGTAGGCAGCAAGTATTCAGGCTCGGCAAGACTTCCACCACTTAGCCTCACCAGAAATTGCCAGGTTCTTGAAAAATCACGTTCGATTTATGTTGAAAAATCTAACACTCTATCTAAACTACAACGTAACTGCGGAAAGGACTTGAGGAAGACGAACGAATAAAAATATCAGTTCAGTATGCTTCTCTCTTCCAGATTCTAACTTCTTATGAACTGAACTAATGTTCCTTACTTAGCTGTTTCCTTTCTTTGTCTGCCCCAACTACTGCTCCTGGTTTGGAGTTTTTAACACCTGTGACTGAAGGTGGAGTTTGGGACGGAGCCGAATTACCATGCGGAGGTTCAAGCCGATGGGAAGTGTTTCTTTCAAATTTTGAATTTCCGTTGTCTGGAAAATCACCACAAGGTTTCACAGAAATACTTTAATTCATCCTATAAGTGAAGGGAAAATGGGTCTATATAACGCCTGCATGCACTATTTTGTGTAAGTATGTCCATATTCTATCAACATGTATCATGAATTCTTATTTCAAAGGCTTCCTAGAGAGTTTTTCCTTGCCACTGTCGCCCTAGGCTTGCTCAATTTGGGATTGGACGTAGTTATTAGGAGATAATCTAAACTTGTAAAGTTGCTTTGAGACAATGCTCCATTGTAAAAAGCGCTATATAAATAGATCTGACTTGACTTGACTTCCTAAAATTGCTATAGGAATTTTCACTAGGTATTGTTTTTTTTATTTCAAAGTAGATTAACATATAAACGTTTAAGTATTCCAACATAGTTGAGAAGGACACACTGTTATTTCCTGAAAGAAAAGATAAGCTAATACAATACAACTAATAAAACATGTAAATAATAAAAAATAATAAAAAAGCTAATACAACTTTAAAATATGCTTAATGTTTCTTCTGGTTAAAGAAACATGCTCCTAGGGATTTATCACACTATAATTATATGTATCCAAGACTACAGAGAAAGGAAATCAAAAATATAAGAAAGGATATCGAAATAATAGAAGACGAACGTAATACACTTTAGAGTTCTAATGAACTTAGCATAAGGTTAAAGAAATTAAGACATCCTGCGGCTGTCGTATTTAACAAAGATGTGTGAAGTTTGATATCATATTAAACATAAGAAAGAAATATTTCTTATGAAACATTATGTTTAGTAACATTTAGTTTTCTTTTCTGTGTTTTTCCTAGATTCTGCTATAGAAATGAAAAACATCTTGTCACAAGTTTTGTATTTCTTCTGTCACTTTTCACCAGAAATGCACAAAACTTAACTGACAGTGGTAATCTCCAGTCGCTGCTCTAAAATTAATACAGAATGTTTTGATTACACAGCCAGTGTGGAAAGATAGTTAAGGAATTTGCTGGTGTAGGTGTGATAGTTTTTGTCAACATATGTGCTGTAGAGGTAATTACAGGGATGATTTTTTACTTGGTTAAAGTGGGAGAACAGCATTATATAATTACACTGGCTGTTAAGAATAACACCTGGTTACATGCTCCACCCAAAGTAGTGGAATACAGCTGTGATCTCTGTGCAAGAACAGAGAGTGCACAACCTGAAACACAAGAGAGTTAAGCGTAGCTCGAAACCAATGTTTAATTGGAAACATAGTAAAGTAGAGCTTATTAATAAAGAATCACACACACACACAAATAAAAATTATAATAAATTGGAATCTTCGTCTTGCCTGGAATCTGACTGTGGATGGCACTAAAGAAACAAAAATCATGAGGAAAACCGTAACCTAAAAAGAATGCTTCCCCTAAATCCTAAATACCTAGCAAAATATACCTTAAGCAGTGCCCCCTTCAACACTAAATGCTCTAACGCTGTGAAACAAACCTAACAAATGAAATTATTTTTAATTAATGACATTTTCCATTTCTCTGGAAGAACATACACATTCACTTAATTTTGGCCAAAAATGATAGAGTCTCCTTGAAATTTACATTTCTAAAACAAATATGAACACGAGTCTAAATATGCCAATTAGTCTGCAGTTAAAAGGGAATTGGATTATTAGCAAGGCAAGGGCCATGTAACAAAGTAAACCTTCTGAAAGTATCTATGAGCTACCAAATACGAATAATTAAAAAACAAACCTACAAAAAAAACACAATGAAAAAATGTGTGATGTGTAATAAGTAATAAAGTACGCTGAATACATTGCGAACTTTACTTAACACTTTACACAGGTTTGCAAACAATAAAAACCACAAAAATATTTTTTGAAGAATATTTATTTTCAAATAAAGACTTGCATCAAGAAGAAAAGATGCAATTTATTATAATGGATTTTTATACAGTTTATGAAATTTAATATTATTCATTGATAACAGAATCGAATTTATAACAGAGTAGCATATTTAAAATAAATAAAATTTAAAAAAATTTAAAATTTAAAATTTAAAAAATAATTTTTTAAATAAATAAATAAATAAATAAAACAATTATTTTAATGGAGTATAAATCACAGTGTGGCCAAGGCAGTTTTGGTCAGTACATGTTGGATGTGTAAAAGAGTATACTATACAGTATACTATAGTATTTAATTATAGTAATAATATATTAATATATTCATAATACTACAGTATAGCGTATACTATAGAACTTAATTAATTATATATTTATTACTGTTATTATTTTATGATTACATTGTTTTCTATTTCTTTTTAGGGATGAAGGTGTTCTTCGGGTAGCTAATGTGTTTTGTGTTTATGTTGTTGCTGACGGACTTGGTAAATGCTCTAAATAATATAAAAATGACTTTAGTTCGTCGTGTTGCGTTACGTCTCAGCTGCTTTTATTAAACCTCTCCAGTTCAATAGGGGGCAGCAAAGCACTTTTACTCTGACTACCTACCACTAATAAGACTAATGAAAAACTGGGTTCTGTTTGAATCCTCCGTCCGCTTCCCCCTCCAGGAAATGTTTTTCTTCAGTGTGTATCTAAAAGCTTCCTATTTAATCAGCATCTGATGCAGATTAACACTAATATTGTGGATTAGAAGCTCTTAGCTCTGTTCAGCTTTAACACACAAGGTAAGTTCCACTCAAGCTTCTAGTTGACAGATACCATCCTCCCTACGTAGTGCACCACATAGGGAAGCAGTTCTTGCCTGTTTGCTGGAGTTTTATTATTCAGTTTTTTCACTTCCGCACTTGTAGAAATTAGGTGTGCTGAAGGTTCAGGTTTGAAGCAGGATGATCTGAATCTCTAGATCATTTAGAATGGAACCAGCAGAATTCACATTGCTGACTCAGCTTTGTCGTTCTTTGGTCATTAGATTTGTGAAAGCATGAAGACAGAGAATTGTATGACTTCTGATGGAGGAACATCAACCTCTATGGACCAACAGAATGGGGGATTCCAGAAGAAGTCCATAAAAGAGGAAGAAGCTGAAGAAAAAGATGATCTCTGTAAGAAATCTTCTTCCAATCCAGTCTGAGGATAAATAAAGTGCTTTTCTTTTGACACTAATGAAATGTAATGAATGGAATTTCAGGTGCAGGACCATCAAGCTCTGTGGGACACATCAGCCCTGTAGAACAACAGAATGGAGGATTCCAGAAGAAGTTCATAAAAGAGGAAGAAGCTGAAGATTACCTCTGTAAGAGAACAGACTCATTAAAGTCCAGTCTCAGTTTGAATTCTGTTCTAATTCTTAGCTGAGCTGAGCTTCATGTGGGAATAGAAACCAGTCCCATTGTTTATTATTTACTCTATCTAGCTTCATGTAGGACTGTATCTTGAATTTCCAATATTCCAAGTCTAGAAATAAAGGAAGCATAAAAACTCAAAGCTCCACTGGGGGCTTAAAGGGAAAATCCTCTTGTACCTGTAAGTGTGATTGATGTGAGAATCATTTCTTTCTTTAGACTGTGAGGAGTTGCAGCTGCTTCTTCTTCAACAAGTGTGAGGTTCACGGTCCGGCTCTCTTCATCCCTGATAGCCCCGTTCCCATGGGGGTCAGCGACCGAGCCAGACAAAGCCTTCCTCCAGGGCTAGAGGTTCGGGAGTCTGGTATTCCTGATGCAGGTCTGGGAGTGTTTAATAATGGAGGTCCTGTTCCAGTTGGTGCTCACTTTGGACCGTACCAGGGAGAACTGGTAGATCGAGAGGAAGCCATGAACAGTGCTTATTCTTGGGTGGTGAGTTAGATTATTTAAATCTATTGTATGAATTATTAATAAAATCCTGTACAAATGTCCAGTGTAATGTTTAATGTTGAATAATATTTTGTGCAGATCTCCAAGGGCAGTGAGTGTGAGGAATACATAGATGCTAAGAGAGAGATTCATGCTAACTGGATGAGGTGAGGAAACCCTGCAGAAATCTGTTGGCTCTTTGATGATAAGAATGAATTGAAATGGTTTGATTTGGTGGAGAATCTTCATCCTCCTTCTGTCTGTAACTGATCTTCATGACTTTCTCAGATATGTGAATTGTGCTCGTACTGATGAAGAACAGAATCTGGTGGTGTTCCAGTATCGGGGTGGAATTTATTACCGCTGCTGTCGGCCCATTAATCCAGGACAGGAGCTCTTGCTCTGGTACGGTGAGGGATACGGCAAAAACAGCATCGCGTTTGACTACATCTGGAGCATAAAGTGCTCCTCTAATGGTAATGTCCAAACATTCTGCTTTTGTTATACTTTTATGATGTAGAAAGGGCTGTTGGATTTAATTTATTTACAAATAGATGGTTAGGTGGCTTAGTGGCTTTGTAAAGACATTGCTGACCTTCAAATGGAGTGGCATCTGAGACTTAGTTTAGGAAAGGTCAAATCAAAGATATAACAGGAATGTAAATTCTACTTAACTTTCACTGGAGTATCTCGGATGAGCCCCCAAAATGTCAATATTGTTAACAATAACCAGGTGTGATCATCATACTCCTCAAGAAATATGATAAAAGCAGAGGTCATTGTAGTTAACATCACTGGACAAGGATTTGAGAGAACTACTCCCGGATTAAGAAAATCACATCGTTTGAATGGTGGCTATTTACTTTTGTTGTGATAGTTACATTATGTAAGGTCATTTATCAAAAACAAATGAAATAAAGAATCATGAATGGATGGTTAATTTAGTTCAGTGCCATTTATAGGCAACAATTTATTGTTTACCTTGAGCCATGTGTAAACAGTTTTTTTTGTTTTTTTTCTCAATTTTGCTTCTCCTGCTCTAGAAATGAACAACCACTTATTGGATGTCTTCTCTTGCTCCTTGTGTCCACTTTCTTTTACGTCTCAAATGTATCTCCAAAACCACATCAGGAGATGCCACCGTGGCACAACTGAGTACGATCCCACAGCAATCTCCGCTAACCAGCAAACCTGCTGTGAATCTTATAGTCCTAACAGCCAAATGCTGAAAAATATGCACCTGTGTTCACAATGTGGGAAGAGCTTTACCAAACTGAGTATTCTCCAAAAACACCAACGTGTCCATACCGGAGAGAAACCGTATCGCTGCTCACAGTGCGGGAGGAGATTCGCTTACAAATGGGACCTCAAAGTACACCAGCGCACTCACACCGGTGAGAAACCGTACCACTGCTTACAGTGTGGGAGGTCTTTTACTAAGCAGAGTTCTTTGTATAGACACCAGCGCATTCACACTGGAGAGACACGGCGTCAGTGCTCAGAGTGCGGCAAGTGCTTTACTAAAATAAGTCAACTCCAGCAACACCAGTGCGTTCACACTGGGGAAAAAGCAAACCAGTGCTCAGAGTGCGGGAAGTGTTTTACTAAAGTGCGTCACCTCCAGCAACACCAGTGCATCCACACCGGAGAGAAACCCTATCGCTGCTCACACTGCGGGAGAAGATTTGCTTACAAGTGGGACCTCAAAGTGCATCAGCGCACTCACACCGGAGAGAAACCCTATCTCTGCTCACAGTGCGGGAGGACTTTTACGAAGCAGAGTTCCCTCTATAGGCACCAGCACCTTCACACTGGAGAGAAACCCTATTCTTGCTCACAGTGTGGGAAGTGCTTTACTACGCCAAATCATCTCCGCCAACACCAGCACATTCACAGTGAAGAGAAACCCTATCACTGCTCAGACTGTGGGAAGAGATATAGCTACCAGCGCCATCTCGATGTACACCAACGCACTCACACCGGAGAGAAACCCTATCAGTGCTCACACTGTGGGCGGAGTTTTAGTCATCAGAGTTCCCTGCATAGACACCAGCGCATTCACAGCGGAGAGAAACCGCATCAGTGCTCGGAGTGCGAGAGGAGATTCGCATACAAGTGGGATCTCACCATACACCAGCGCACTCACACTGGGGAGAAACCGTACCAGTGCTCACAGTGTGGGATCAGTTTTACCATGCAGAGTTCCCTCCACAGACACCAGCTCAATCACAATGAAGAGAAAACGCATCCGTGCTCAGAGTGTGGCAAGGGTTTTGCTCACCAGCATCGTCTTACTACGCACCAGTGCACTCGCAGTGGAGAAAAGCCATATCAGTGCCCCCAGTGTGGGAGGAGTTTTACTCAGCAGAGAGCCCTACACAGACACCAATGCATTCACACTGTAGAGAAACTGTATCAGTGCTCAGAGTGTGGGAAAAGGTTCACTGAAAATGCTACTTTCCAAAAACACCACCTCATCCATAGCGGAGTGAAACCCTATCAGTGCTCGGAGTGTGAGAGGAGCTTTACCAAGCAAAGCATTCTCCACAAACACCAGCGCGTCCACACCGGAGAGAAACCCTATGAGTGCTCACAGTGTGAGAGGAGATTCGCTTACAAGTGGGATCTCAAAGTACACCAGCGTACTCACACCGGAGAAAAACCCTATCACTGTTCAGAGTGTGGGAAGCGTTTTACGAAGCAGAGCTCCCTCTATAGACATCAACGCGTTCACACTGGAGAGAAACCACATCAGTGCTCAGAGTGTGGGAAGATTTTTAGTAAACTCTGTAATCTTCAGAGACACCAGTGCATTCACACCGGAGAGAAACATCAAAGCTCAGCGTCTTCCATATCTGTTTTCCAGATCATACATGAATCCCAAATAAACCAATAACAATATTCACAGCTGTAACTACAGCCACAAATCTCTGCTTATGTTGCTAAGGTGAATTTAACGATTTCCACCCTTCTCAGGTGCATGTCCAGTCCCTTCTAATCTGTATACTAGTTTCACATAAGCAGCTCCTTTGCTGCTTTCCATTCAGTAACACCTGCAAAGCTCAAAATGGACCAGAAAACTCTTACCTGAAGGTGCTCATCTTAGCACACTTGGTACCGTGTTGTCTTCAAGACTCTAGCATGGCTCTGCTGGCTCCATATCTCGTGAAAAAATGAAAGATAAGCTGCAAGAGTCCTCCTGCGAGTGTTTCACTGCCTTCCGGCGGCACCTGAAGAGCCTCTGTATTTATCACCAACCTTGCAAACACTGAATTGACAATAAAAAATGGCATTGTCTTACACTGTAGGTTCTTTTCATGGTTAAGTGTTTCCCATTTGTAGTTCGTAATGAAAGACCCCCCATGTTAACTGGGAACAGCAGTCACAGGTAAGTAGAAAATAATAGTCTTGCAGTTGTTGGGGACAGATGAAGCTGAAATGATTTGGGTGTTGTGAACGGTGCTATATAAATGCAATTCATTTTTTTAATTATTATTATTAATAATTAAATAAATATAATAATAATAAATACAGTCCAAAGAAAATGTCGGATAATGATGGAAAATCATTTATAGCAAATATATTTTATTTGTGCAACATTAAAAAAAAAAAACCTAAAAGACAGAGGCGGAAAATGTAGGCCTAGTTATTACTACACTGTAAGAAATTATTTGTCGTTTTAACCATTTAAAAAAATGTTGATTTGTCATTAAATTAATTATAATTCAAATATTAAGTGGATGTGAAATAGTTTAGTTAATATACCGTAACATCTCATTTTTAGAAAGGAAATCAATTCAGACCATTTAGAAGTAACAAAAAACTTAATTATAGTACATTCCTATTTGTAGTCCTATAAATTCATAGTTATACAAAGAAGGATTGGACAATGATTTTGGTCATAATTACAAAAAGCGTGTTGTATTAAGAAAAAAGGGAGACACAAAAGACATTGTCAGAAAAAGTCAATACGGAAGCGTGCCTGAGCAACCTCAGCTGTAACTGCCTAACGAAAGGTGTACTGGGCCAGAGGCCACTTTAGGCATGATCTTGGATGCAAATTTTTTGAAGTGCACCCCACTGAGGATAACCTCAAAACTAAATAAAAAATTTAAATCGCATATAGTGCCACACAGGAAAGACTGGCGATCCAGCACTAGCACAACGCAGCTGTGATGTGTCTAAATGATCAAGGTGCTCAGCCAACACAACCACCATCACCAAATGCAATGATCACTCAAATGATGAGAGGGGTCCCAGATGAGCCCCCAAATCGCAAATTGCATCTAAATCCACTCAGGGCAAAGATGATGACCTGTAGATTGAAGTTGATGAAGATCAACAGGATTTTTATACTGCAATACAGACAACCAATGGGAGTTTACATGAGCACATAATACCAGAAAAGAGATTAAATTCATGAGTAACATTCAAAAGCATGAGATGGAAATGGAAATTGATCGAAAATACAAAGCGCATCAAATGCCCTAGCTGGTCAAAATCCCAAGAGCCTTTTTTCCTTAGCCAATAAGCTTCTTTGCCCCCCTAGTGACTCTACCACTGCCTCACCGGATTTGTGCTCTGCCTTCCTAAGTTTTCTCAGTGTCAAGGTTTCTAACGTTTACCAGGATCTACAGGATGCTCCACCCTTTGAACCTCCTTTTGTCTCATCTGTATCTTCGTATGGTACTCTTACCACCTTCTCTTGTGTCGATTCAACTCTCAACTGTAAAATAATTACTAATCCTTGACCCACCTCCCTCTTACAATCCTGCCATATCTGAGCCTATCTTTCATTTCGTCAATCTTTCACTCTCTACTCGATGTGTTCCTTCCCCGTGGAAGCTCACTGCTATTACTCCTCTTATTAAAAAGCCTGATGTTGAAAGCTCTGTTCTTGGTCATTTTTGTCACATCTGATATCTCCCTTTCATTTCCAAGACTGTCGAAAGAGTCGTAGCCTCTCATCTCTCTCTCTCTCTCTCTCTCTCTTTCTCCCAGTTTAAAACTCATCTAAAAACGTATCTTTTCTCACATTTTCACTCATCTATATTATTGTAAAGTGACCTTGCGTGTTGTGAAAGGTGCTATATAGGTGCAATTAATAATAATAATTACTATTATTACTACTATTATTATTAACGTGTGCAATTAAAGTGGAGTTGCAACGATCTATGAATGGATCTCAAGTTCCAGTTCAGATGTCTGTGGAATCTTTCAGAACAAGCATTTAGATGATGATGTTTATGTCTTTACCTACCTCTGTGTTGGTGGCAATTTTGTGGATATATTGATGTGTTTAATATCAACATTGATCACTACATATTGATTCTCTATTCTTTTTACTATTTAAGATGGATAAACTTTTAAGTTATTGTAAAGTTCTGTGCAGTGCATTGATTCAGCCCCTCCACAGTCTGCCTGTTGTACTGGGGGGCGCACAGAATTTAGACGGGCACAGCTGAACCCACTGCTTGCCAATCAGTCATAGGGCACAACTGTGCAAAAAAAAAGCTTTGATGAAGTGATTTAACACTAAAATGGGTGTTACTCTGTCATGGATGAGAAACTTTTAAATAACTTATTAAAAATTACATTACCTAAACACATAGCTATGAGCGATCATTACCTCATCTTTCATTTCAATATTTGTGGATGTCTATTACTCCATGAGAAAGACTGAAACAATCTGGCAAGCATTAGCCACTCAAGCTTTTGGAGAGATGCTGGGGCATTATGGGAAATGTAGTTTCTGTAGTGATTTTTGTGAGAGGTGTCCTGTAGTTCTGCTCAGCAATCCAGGTTAAAAAAGACTTTTTACAACCATGACTTTAGTGGGACACAGTAACATTCCCCTGGTGCACCTCTGATGATGAGCCGATACCTTTGGCTCATCATCGTGCTGCTTATAGGGAGCATGATGCCAAGCAAACATTGCTCAGCATTCAGTCTGCTCACACTGACACCACTTTTATTATTTTTTTAACATTTGTGTTTAATAAAAATTTCTGCAGTAGGAGGACATATAATTGCAAACCGAGAAGTGAAAATAAATAGACTTAGACTGGGACGTTATGGACTGGGATATAGCCTATGGTTAGGAAACATGAGAAATGTGGATCAGTAGACACTGGAACCGTACTATAATGGACTTACAATGACGCAAATCGTGAGAAAAAGCAGCTCTAAACGAAGTTAGTGAGACTTCTTTTTTTCATATAGAGACAATCTCGAGGAATAAAACAGTACTGAAAAGGTTAGTATTCTCTGTGCCACAGGCCTGTACACTGATGTAGGAGAACTGTGTAATAGCGTCATTACAACAACGAGAGGCAGTAACACGCTGTACAAGTGTCTAGACTGGCAATAATCAAATAAAGAAAAAGAAGACGAATCCTCCATCATCCTCCACCTCCAGAAAATGTTTTGCCTCCATTGTGGATCTTAAAGCTTCTTCTTTAATCCCAGCATTCAGCGTCTGATCCAGTGTAACACTAATATTGTGGATTAGAAGCTCTTAGCTCTGTTCTGCTTTAACACACAAGGTAAGTTCCACTAAAAGCTTCTAGATAACAGAAACCATCCCAAATGGATTTATCCTCCCTAAATAGTGCACTACATAGGGGGTGAGGATAATGCTGGATACACACTACATAGTGCACTGTGTCATTTAAAGGAGAGATTTAGGATTGAGTCTCGGTGACGCTAAACACACCGTTATACCTCAGCTAAATATTCCCAGCATTTATGTTGTAATACATGAATTGGTGTGTCTGCTTATTATATTAATGCGGTTTATTGGATTTATTGATTAAACTCGTGTTATTAATTTGTTTGTTTAATAAATTGATGTTTATAATTTGTTATTGTGAGTTTGTTTATTAATTATTAATTGATTTATTTAGGGTTGAAGCACCTTATGAATCAGTTTGCTTACTCTAAAATGGACTTTTATTCAGAACACCTCCTGATCCTGTAAAAATGAATAATCTAACTCATTTTGCTGAATCAGCTCTGTTCTATTTTGATCACTAGCTTTGTGAGAGCATGGAGACAGAGACTTGTACGACTTATGATGGAGGAACATCAACCTCTACAGACCAACAGAATGGAGGATTCCAGAAGAAATCCATAAAAGAGGAAGAAGCTGAAGATAAAAGTGATCTCTGTAAGAAATCTTCTTCAAAGCCAATCCAGTCTGAGGATAAATAAAGTCAAGTCAAGTCAAATTTGTTTATATAGCGCTTTTTACAACACAGCATTGTCTCAAGGCAGCTTTAAAAATATATTGGCTCACAGCCCTAGTTGAGCAAGCCTGAGGCGACAGTGGCAAGGAAAAACTCTCCAAACCTTACAGGGAAGAAACCTTGGGAGGACCAAGACTCAAATAGGGACCCATCCTCCTTGGGCAGCCTGGATGTTGATGAGCCACACAATAAAGATTTGGGAGAGAGTTGTGGAAGCTAGGCTCAGACAGGAGGTGACAGTGTGTGAACAACAGTATGGTTTCATGCCAAGGAAGATCACCATGGATGCGATTTTTGCTTTGAGACTGCTGATGGAGAAGTATAGAGATGGTCAGAAAGAGCTACACTGCGTCTTTGTGGATTTTGAGAAAGCTTATGACAGGGTGCCAAGGGAGGGACTGTGGTGGTGTATGAGGAAGTCTCGAGTGGCTGAAAAGTACATTAGATTAGTGCAGGACATGTATGATAACAGCGTGACAGCGGTGAGATGTGCTGTAGGAGTGACAGATAGCTTCAAGGTAGAGGTGGGACTGCATCAAGGATCGGCCCTGAGTCCCTTCTTATTTGCTCTGGTGATGGACAGACTAACAGATGAGGTCAGACACAGGAATCGGCCGTGGGACTATGATGTTTGGCAGACGACATTGTGGGATCTGTAGTGAGAAGAGGGAACAGGTTAGTAGAAGAGAAATTGGAGAGGTGGAGGTAGTAAATCTGGAAAGGAGAGGAATAAAGTCAACTGTAGTAAGACAGAATACATGTGTGTAAATGAAAGGGAGGCAGGTGGAACAGTCAGGCTACAGGGATCAGTGGTCACAAAGGTCCAGGAGTTCAGGTACTTGGGATCAACTGTCCAAGGAAATGAGGAGTGTGGAAAGGAGGTAAAGAAGAGAGTACAGGCAGGATGGAGTAGGTGGAGAAGAGTGTCAGGAGTGCTGTGTGACAAAAGGGTCGCAGAAAAAGTGAAAGGAAAGATTTATAAGAGAGTAGTGAGACCAGCCTTGTTGTTTGTATGGCTTAGAGACAGTGGCACTGGAAAAGAGACAGGAAGCAGAGCTGGAGGTGGCAGAACTTAAGATGTTGAGGTTCTCTTTAGGAGTGTCTAGGGTGGACAGGATTAGGAATGAGATCATCAGAGGGACAGCACAGGTTGGAAAATTGGGAGACAAAATTCGAGAGGGAAGACTGAGATGGTTTGGACATGTGCAGAGGAGGGATAGTGGATATATTGGTAGGAGGATGTTGGTTAGGAGTTATATGGTTGTAGTAAATGAAGATATGCAGGGAGTTGGGGTGAGAGTAGAGGATGTGGAGGACAGGGTGAGGTGGAAACGTTTAACTTGCCCCTGATAAACGGAGAAGCCGAAAGAAGAAGAACAATTTAAAGATAATACCCTATGTAAAATTAGAATAGAATAATATATAGGCTAAGATGAATTGAACTAGACAATAAAATCTATATATAGTTATATATAGTTAGGATTGAGTGAGTTGGAGCAGATAGTCCAAATAGAAGAGTCACTGTAGGTTTTTGTGTCTTGGAGGTTGTTACCCTCTGATGGGTACTGAGGAATGGTATGAGGACTGGAACAGAGAGAGAGTCACCACAGGATTACAGTATAATAAAGTGCTTTTCTTTTCACACTATTGAAATGTAATGAATGGAATTTCAGGTGGAGGAACATCAAGCTCTGTGGGACACGTCAGCCCAGTAGAACAACAGAATGGAGGCTTCCAGAAGAAGCTCATAAAAGAGGAAGAAGCTGAAGATGAAGATTACCTCTGTAAGAGAACAGACTCATTAAAGTCCAGTCTCAGTTTGAATTCTGTTCTAATTCTTAGCTGAATTAAGCTTCATGTGGGAATAGAAACCAGTCCCATTGTTTATTATTAGTGAACTGCAGCCAATGGTACTCATGTCGTCTTCTAGGAGAGATCAGTATAGACAGTATAACATTTTTTTTAAGTTTTATTTATATATGAGTCAGAATATAAGAATTTCTTTCTTTAGACTGTGAGGAGTGCAGCTGCTTCTTCATCAACAAGTGTGAGGTTCATGGTCCAGCTCTCTTCATCCCTGATAGCCCCGTTCCCATGGGGGTCAGCGACCGAGCCAGACAGAGCCTTCCTCCAGGGCTAGAGGTTCGGGAGTCTGGTATTCCTGGTGCAGGTCTGGGAGTGTTTAATAATGGAGATCCTGTTTCAGTTGGTGCTCACTTTGGACCGTACCAGGGAGAACTGGTAGATCAAGAGGAAGCCATGAACAGTGCTTATTCTTGGGTGGTGAGTTAGGTTATTAAATCTATTGTATGAATAATTAATAAAATCCTATACAAATGTTCACTAATATGTTGTGCAGATCTCCAAGAGCAGTGAGTGTGAGGAATACATAGATGCTAAGAGAGAGATTCATGCTAACTGGATGAGGTGAGGAAACCCTGCAGAAATCTGTTGGATCTTTGATGATTAGAATGAATTGAAATGGTTTGATTTGGTGGAGAATCTTCATCCTCCTTCTGTCTGTAACTGATCTTCATGACTTTCTCAGATATGTGAATTGTGCTCGTACTGATGAAGAACAGAATCTGGTGGTGTTCCAGTATCGAGGTGGAATTTATTACCGCTGCTGTCGGCCCATTAATCCAGGACAGGAGCTCTTGGTGTGTTATGATGAGGGATACGGCAAAAATCTAAGCCATGCTTTTGGATACATCTGGAACAGAAAATGCTCCTCAAATGGTAGTGGTCTAGAAATTATCAATTATATGTTAAGTCACCCATAACTAATTTGGTGTTGGTACTTTACATGCCAGCAAAACAGCTCCTCCCAGCTCAGTTCTCACTGTATTACTGTATACCACACCAAAAATAAGGAAAACAAAGATGGAAGATTAGAAAGCCAAGCATGGGCACAAAAAAACAGGCTGCAGATTTAGGACTTTGCTTTTGATGCTGGCCATTTCATTTGGTTTATTAATTAATAGATTTAGGTAGCAAGTGAATTCAGCAATGATGCATGGTCAGTTTCAACTTTCTCTAGAGAAAGGGTACCAATACTTTATTTACTTACCTTGTGTCACTTCTTTTTGCTTTTTTTTAGATACGAACGACACCTTTTTGGAAGTCTTCTCATGCTTCTTGTGTCCACTTTCCTTCACATCACAAGTTTACCTGCAAAAACACATCATGAGTTTCCACTATGACACACCTGAATTTGATAATCCTGTGCCCACAATAAGCTCCAGTAACCAGCAAACATTCTGTGGAACTCTGAGCGCTAATGGACAAATGCAGAAAAAGACTCACCAGTGCTTAGAGTGTGGGAGGAGTTTTACTCAGCAGAGTTCCCTCCATAGACACCAGCGCATTCACACTGGAGAGAAACCGTACCAGTGCTCGGAGTGTGGGAAGAGTTTTACTCAACTCAGTGATCTCAACCACCATCAGCGCACCCACACTGGCGAGAAACCCTATTCCTGCTCGGAGTGTGGGAAAAGGTTTATTCGACTGGTTTATCTCCAGGCCCACCAGCACATTCACACCGGAGAGAAACCGTATCAGTGCTCAGAATGTGGGAAAAGTTTTACTGAAAGTGGTAATCTCCAAAAGCACCAGCGCATCCACACTGGCGAGAAACCGTACCAGTGCTCACTTTGTATGAAGAGCTTCAATAAGCTGGGTAATCTCCAGAGACACCAGCGAATCCACACCGGAGAGAAACCATATCAATGCTCAGAGTGTGGGAAGAAATTTTCTGAGAGTGGGAACCTCCAAAAGCACCAACGAATCCACACTGGAGAGAAACCATATTCGTGCTTGCATTGTCAGAGGAGCTTCGCCGACCTTAGCAATCTCCAACTACACCAGCGTATTCACACCGGAGAGAAACCATACCAGTGCTTACAGTGTGAGAGGAGCTTCACTGATCCGAGCTCCTATCATAGACACCAACGCATCCACACTGGAGAGAAACCATATCAGTGCTCAGAGTGTGGGAGGTGCTTTTCTGAAAGTGGTAATCTCCACCAACACCAGCGCATCCACACCGATCAGAAAACGTATTCATGCTCACATTGTGGGAAGAGATTTGCATACAAGTGCCATCTCAAAGTACATGAGCGTATTCACACTGGAGAGAAACCGCTTGACTGCTAACGAACATCTAAAAATACTTGTGTCCTGACAGTCAGGCAGTGTCTAACCCTCTGGTTACACCCTAAGAGAAGGTTAAAAATTGTTAATCATGTAAAAAGAATTCTTGGAATTGGTTGTTTTCAACATCATAAGGAGGATTTGACCAGTCTTCTCCAATGAACTCCTCTCAAGTGCTTGTCCTGTCTCTTATAGTCTCTAGAATCGACTACTCCAATATGCACATGGTAGATCTCCCATGTGTACCATCAAATCTCTTCAAATAATTCAAAATGCCTGATTTATGTTTGATTTATAATCTTCTCAAAATCTTCCCAGACCATTGTCTCTATACTGGGTCCCTGAAACCTTCCTACAAAGTTAAAAAACCATTATCCCGTCCTATCTGAAGGCCTTTGATTAATTCTGTACCTCATTTGCTTGAGGAATCAAGCATAATTGGACAAGAGTCACCTTTTAGAACAAAGAGCTAAACACTAAGACTTTTCCCTTGCTGCTTTGAGGTCTTCTGGAGATCCACCTCTTGATTTGGCACTGCCATTGCATTCACTAAATTAATAATAATAATAACAACAACACTACTACTGTCTTGTCTTTCTTGGTACCTTAGCTACCTGCAAAGGTAACCAATACCATTACACCCACTTGATGTATATTTTTAATGCTGGCACAAGACAATGCCTGGTACTTGGAGTACTGCCCTAGATAAAGGATGTTAAATGCTGTAATAATACATTTTAACGCAGAAGACACATTTTTAGTGGAGCAAGTAAAGCATACTGTAGACTTAGCAGCAGTAAAAAATGGATTTGAGGAAGGAACACTGGGATTTTAGTGGGGTCTATAAACTGCACTTGACCATCAGGTTCAGCTATGGAGATGTGTGCTCCAAGTATGTGTGTGTGTGTGTGTGTGTGTGTGTATACAGTGGGGCAAAAAAGTATTTAGTCAGCCACTGATTGTGCAAGTTCTTCTACTTAGATGAGAGAGGTCTGTAATTTTCATCATGGGTACACTTCAACAATGAAAAAAAATCCAGGAAATCACATTGTAGGATTTTTAAAGAATTTAATTGTAAATGATGCTGGAAAATAAGTATTTGGTCAATAACAAAAGTTCAACTCATTACTTTGTAACATAACCTTTGTTGGCAATGACAGAGGTCAAATGTTTCCTGTAAGTCTTCAAAAGTTTGGCACACTGTAGCTGGTATTTTGGCCCATTCCATGCAGATCTGCTCTACAGCAGTGATGTTTTGGGGCAACACGGACTTTCAACTCCTTTCACAAATTTTCTATGGGGCTGAGGTCTGGAGACTGGCTAGGCCACTCCAGGACCTTGAAATGCTTTTTCCGGAGCCACTCCTTCGTTGCCTGAGCGGTGTGTTTGGGATCATTGTCATGGTAGAAGACCCAGCCACTTTCCATCTTCAATGCTCTCACTGATGGAAGGAGGTTTTGGCTTAAAATCTCACGATACATGGCCCCGTTCATTCTTCCCTTACCACGGATCAATCGCCCTGTCCCCTCTGCACAAAAACAGCCCCAAAGCACAATGTTTCCACCCCCATGCTTCTTTGCAGGTCATTCATCATTTCCCTCCGTGTAATTCTCCGTGTAATCCTTGCCACTGTCGCCCTAGGCTTGCTCAATTTGAGATTGGACGTAGTTATTAGGAGATAATCAATGCTCCATTGTAAAAAGCGCTATATAAATAAATCTGACTTGACTTGACTTAATTCTGGGAATTTTGCTCACCATTCTCATGATCATTTTGACCCCACGGGATGAGATCTTGCGTGGAGACCCAGATCGAGGGAGATTATCAATGGTCTTCCATTTTCTTACAATTGCACCCACAGTTGATTTATTCACACAAACCTGCTTGCCTATTGTAGATTCACTCTTCCCAGCCTGGTGCAGGTCTACAATTTTCTACCTGGTGTCTTTCGACAGCCCTTTGGTCTTGGTCATGGTTGAGTTTGGAGTCTGACTGTTTGAGGCTGTGGACCGGTGTCTTTTACACAGGTAACGAGGTCACACAGGTGCCATTAATACAGGTAACGAGTGGAGGACAGAAGAGCTTCTTAAAGAAGTCCGTGAGAGCCAGAAATCTTGCTTGTTTGTGGGTGACCAAATACTTATTTTCCACCATGATTTACAATTCAATTCTTTATAAATCCTACAATGTGATTTCCTGGATTTTTTTCTCATCTTGTCTCTCGTAGTTGAAGTGTACCTATGATGAAAATTACAGACCTCTCTCATCTTTCTAAGTAGGAGAACTTGCACAACCAGTGGCTGACTAAATACTATTGTGCCCCACTGTATATATAGCAATTAGGCAAGAGCCTCCCATCGGATAATTACTGCATTGGTGATTATGTTTCAGATGGCAACAAGTTATTCAACCCTAACGGATGCTGCGAGTAACTTCTCATTTGTTAAACAATCATGTCAAAAGGCACATCCTGTGGTCGTGAAAATGATGTTAATCTGTGTCAGAAGGGTCAAATTATTGGCATGCATCAAACAGACAAAACATCTAAGGAAATTGCTGAAACGACTAAAATCGGGTTAAAAACTGTCCAACGCATTATTAAAAAGTGGAAGGACAGTGGGGAAACATCTTCTTTGAGGAAGGAACGTGGTTGGAAAAAAATCTTGAATGATCATGATCACTTAAATGTTTGGTGAAGTCAAATCGTAGAAAAAAAACAGCATAACTAAAGGATATGTTTAATAGTGAAAGTAAGAGCATTTCCACACGCACAATGCGAAGGGAACTCAAGGCACTGGGACTTAACAGCTGTGTGGCCTTAAGAAAACAATTTGCTAGGGAGCATACATATTGGACTCCGAAGTAAAAGAAGAAGGTCATGTGGTCCAGAGTCCAGATTTACCCTGTTCCAGAGTGATGGGGACGCATCAGGGTAAGAAGAGAGGCAGCTGCAGTGATGTACCCATCATGCCTATTGCCTACCGTACAAACCTGTTGGGGCGGGGCTATGATATGGGTTGCTGCAGTCAGTCAGGTCTAGCTTCAGCAACGTTATGTGCCCAAAGAATGAGGCCAGCTGATACCTGAATATACTGAACGACCAAGTTATTCCGTCAATGGATTTTTTCTTTCCTGATGGCACGGACATATTCCAAAATGGCAATGCCAGGATTCATTGGGCACAAATTCTGAAAGAGTGGTTCAGACATGAGACATCATTTGCACACATGGATTGGCCACCACAGAGTTCACACCTGAACCCCATTGAGAATCTTTGGGATGTGCTGGAAAAGTTTGCGCAGGGGTTCAAATCTCCCATCCTCAATACAAGATCTTTGGGGAAAAATGAATACAACTCTGGACAGAAATAAATGTGGTGACATTGCAGAAGCTTATGGAAGCGATGCCACAGCAATTGTGTGCCTTTATCAAAGCTAAAGATATAAAGATAAATGTATGCAGGTGAATTTTTCAGGTGGTCATTTGTAGAATTTTAACAGATGATCCTAACTAAAAACAAACTGGCTCTCTTCTAGCTCTTTCAAGGGATAACTAGCTCAAGGGGAAAACTCAGTTTCTAAAAGTATTCAAGGTGCACCCCTGAGAGGGACTAAAATCCCTCTCAGGATAACCTTGAAACACAAAAATGAGTTTTATAAAACTGAATGAGTATTAATGATAGTTGCAGTTTTGTTTGTCTTCTGACTTGGATGTTATCATGTTCTTATGGCGTAAACCCATATGGACCTGGGGAGGATATACAAATGTCACAGAGGTGTAGTCCATTTTTTTTCTGCCAAGCTCGTTTACACACTCCAGTAAAGTATATTTAGTACTTTTTAGGATACAATGACATTAGACATAAGACAATGCACACTTGTTTACAACATACTATATATAAATTACGCAAGATGTGAAAATAGACTTCCTTTACCATCTCCCTACTCCAGCCCAGTAGGTGGCAGTAATGGACCTCAATGAAATTGGTTGGCCAACCTCCCCCCAAAAATGGAAGAAGCTGCAGAAGCTAAAGCGAAAAAAAGAGGTGTGGTTGAGGTTAAATCATCTGTAGATTAAACTTTCATTAAAATCACAGCTGATTGAGTTTGAATAAAGTATTACTGTGTCTGGATTGAGGAAATTTAACTTCCTTTTGCTTTCTGCATTCAAGGTAAGTTCCACTCAAACAGCTAGCTTCTCAGCTAACAGCTACCATCCCTAGTGAGAACATAGACCTTCTGGATGTTTTTAGGAGGGGTTCAGGATGAAGCAGGTAGTTATGGACCAGGTTTGCTGGTCTTACAGAGGCAGGTCATTATCTACCTTTTAGTAACCTTGGAGTACACTCAGCAGTTCAGTCACCAGGGCTTTGATAAACGTTTCTTTCTGAACGTCCAGTTGTTTGGTTCTCTCATGGATGGCTATAATGGGAAACTGGGTTTCGTTGAAACACCGTCCAACAGTAAAGGTCTGTTATTTTGTATAGAAGATTAAACCAGATTACCAATCTGAAGCTCCCACATTGAATATTTAAAGGAGGAAGGGGACTTGCAGCACCCAGACAGATGACAACATCATAGAAACTTTCAGATTTGCTTTAACACATAGCAAATTGGGTAAATGTGAAAATGAAACTTCTGTAATGGATTTGGTCGATGAACGTAAGAAAACTTTAGGACAAGTATCCAGAAACATCCGAAATGGTGTTCATCAAATACTGCCTAAACTTAAATAATGCTATACAGTTCTTGACCAACTAAATAGGGCTGTCTTTGGTAACTAGGTAATTTGATTTGATTGGATTATGGTTCATAGTGTTGAAATGTGATAATTAATTGATTATTGCTGCAACTTCATGCATCTCGTGTTTCTATGCAGGATTTCTTTTTTTCCTTACAGTGATTCCATGTCTTTGGCTTTTGTTCTGGTTGCAGATTGTGAGGATCGCTGGGCCTCATTCATGAAACCTTCGTAAAAAAGGACGAGCGAACTGCCAGTATATTACACGTAAATGGACATTTACGAAAACTCTCCGCCAGATTCATGAAAGCCGCGTAAACACGAGATTCATTAGTAGAGAGTGCGTATGTTAGTGAATACCAATCGTTCGTAAATGGGTCACGTGTGCACGTTCCTTTATAATTACCATACAATTACCATAGTCCACACCCATGAATGACAAATGACCACCATATAATACAGGCCTTGGACTGAGGAACACAGCAAAATTCCTCCAAAATGTCTCAGAAAAAGCAAAAAAAAAAAGAAAAACTGTTCTGATTTGTAAATCAATGTTTTATTGAGCAAATCAAATCAACATTTTTTTATTTTTAAGAGTCCATAGTGGTGTTTCAGGTAATAAGGAAAGTAAGCTTGACACCAAATTCAGTGTAGGCTGTATGAATAAATCTACAATTTTCTAGTCAGTTCTTAATTTGAGCCGGATCCTGCTGGACCAAGATCCGGTACCTCACATGCATTCTGGTGTTCTTATTTATCTCAATTAAGCACCTCTGCTTATATATATATAAAATAAGATGAAAATGGCTTTCACCTGGCCACAGCGCTCAGAAGATAACATTTCGTATAACAGATCAATTGCACATTGACTGAAAGGTTGTTTTCTTTTTTAGTTATATGTGTAAATACATCATTATATCATCGTGCCTTGATGCAATGGCGTAGGTTTCATTTAAACTTTAAACTGCTCACACCCAACCTAACGCATCATATGAGTGGTGTTTTATATTATAAAATATAATACTTATATTCATATTAAGTAAATCTCAGGATATGCTGCACAAGGAAAGTAAAAATGGTATTTAGTATGACAGACATCATACCTTGAAGATGAATATATATTTAATATGAAAAGATGTATTTAAAATTGTAATTATATTTAAGCCAGCAGCATCTTACATTAACGCATTCTTTCTCCTGTGCAGGGGAGAGCTGAGCATTTAGGCTTATTGGAAGTTTCTCTGAATAACCGGCTGTATTATTAAACAGAGTGCTTGTTATGTGTAATTTCATTTACTTTTATTTTTTGTGTGTAGTAGAATTGTAATATTAATCATTATTATTTAGTCAGTACTTTAATTCAAGTGCAGTCATGTCTAATGCTGCTTTTGGCGTCTTTCGGACGTTACGAACAGTTTACGAGTGCTGAGGACAATGTGTAGATTTTAGTCGTACGTACTAATGTTTTCATGAATCCCGACATTTACGAAAAAGGTGTTTTATGAACGATTTCCACACAAATTCATTCTGCTCACGTTTAATGAATGAGGCTCGCTGTGTCATTAATGCCAGCCTTACACCAAGCAAGTTTAAGCGATTTCAGTATCACAGATAGATTTCCACTGTCTGAATAAAACGTGTTTTCATTTGATCTTAAGATCCCATTACAGGACTTAAGAATCCACTTTATTTATTTTACAGTCTGTGTATATTTTACAGCTGATGCTGTTTTTTATTTACTGATTGATTATTTTTAGATGTGTGCTTTCTAAAGATTTTATAATAATAATCTCTAAAGGAATCGAGTTTCAGTTTTGTAAATAGTTACCATGTAAGATCTCCAGACATTGTAAAAATCAGAGTCTGTGACCCAAAAGCTCTGGGACTTGGCTTTAGATGTGAGAGGATGGCAGACTGCAGACTATTAAAAGTGTTTTCATGAAATATCTTTGTGACGGGATGCTGTGTCGCTGCTCCAAAGCCCTGGTTCTCAGCGACTGAATACGGATGCAATTCCCTGGTAATAGCTGTTTGTAATTTGAGTTTGTAATTTGACTCTTTCTGAGTTGGGACTTCACTTGTTCGTCTCTGTTGAGTCTTTATTATATGCACGCCACAGACTGTCCAGGCGGCACTGAGTCATGAATCTTGGAATCCATTAAAGAATCCGTTGGCACTTCCGTTGACACTTGTGAATCGATGTAGAATCATCCATATCCACATTGCGATGCATCTAAGAATCAAGCTTTTCCCCAGCCTTAATGGAAAACATAGGTAGCACCTGATTAGAATTTAGTTATTCCATTTTAATATGTTGGACTACAATTCATAATTATTTCCAAGGTGTTAAAGCTTGATCAGTATTTTGTTGGTCAAAAATTATTTGCATAAGTGATCTAACACTTTCTAGTACTAATGTGTGTACACTCAGTTAAAATGACATTTAAAAGTACTTTGAATGTATTTTGGTCATTAGGTTTGTGAAGACATGGAGAAAGAGACTTTGAATTCTGAAGAAGGAACCTCATCCTCTATGAGGCCTACTCAATCTGTGGACAAAAAGATTGGAGGATTACAGGTGAAGCATGTTAAAGAAGAAGAATCTGAAGATAACCCTGATCTCTGTAAGAAATCATGACACATTAGAGTCCAACCTGAACACGAACATCCCTCAATAGTAACTCTCTTCTAACTTGTTAACAGACCAATCCCTCAAAATCCTGATACTTCTGTTTTCAGGTGGAGAGACATCCACCTTTGTGAACCAACAGACTGAAGGCTTCTTGATTACGTATATAAAAGAGGAAGAAAATGAAGCTGAAGCTTACCTCTGTAAGAAATGATTTTGTATGAACATTCATTCTACGAGTTAAAACATTCTCAGTCACTCCATTAAAGTTTTGGTTTAGCTAGATGTAATCTAAATAAAGATACCTTACCCATTAATTTCAGATGAAGGAATCTCTGTGGCTGAACAGACTGGAGCATTCCAGAAAAAAACAATTAAAGAGGAAGAACCTGAAGATGTAACCCCTCAGTGGTTGGTAAGTTGTGGTCTTAAGGTATAATTATAAACTGATTTTTTCTAAGCTTGTAATAAAGGTGATCCACAAGCATTCTTCCTTTCTTCCGTTATGTTACTCGGGTGTTCAAATGAGATCTCTTCAATGTTTGATGGAATATTATTTTATTAGGATGTTGCTTTAAGATGGTCAGGTTCACTCAAAGCAGGTTAACAAATATCAGAACCTTAATCTCCAGTAAGACAACCAAGGGCAAGGAAAATCTAAGTTGTAGCAAGTGAAGTAGAAGCCTTAAAAATAATGATATGAGGTACTTTTTTCATTATGTGCAGATCTATGTTTTCAACTCAATATTTGTATCATATTATGGCTGCTAATTGCTTTGCAAAATACATTTTTGTTTTTTGTTGTCTTTTTCATTAGCACTGTCAGGATGTGCAGACAGTGACTTGTATGACTTCAAACGAAGTATCCTCAAGCTCTGTGGAACATGGCGTCTCTGACCGACAGAATGGAGCCTTCCAGCAGAAGCCAATAAAAGAGGAAGAATCTGAATATGAAGCTGGAGAAACATCAAGCTCTGTGGAGAACTTCAACTCTGTAGAACAACAGGATGGAGACTTCCATATAAAGTATATAAAAGAGGAGGAAGATGAAGATTATCTTATTTACACAGTTACAGGTGAGAATTCTTTAAAAAAAAAAAATCATTTGTACGATAGGCCATGCACTCTAAAATGTTTCCAAAACCCTCCTGTTTATATGACCTGTTTATAGTCATGAATCATCCTTAACTTAGGTACATGGGAACCTAATTTAAGGAATTAAGGAATTTGGGTCCCAACCATGGCAGCTTAGCTGTGCTGGGACTTGAACTCTAAACTGGATTCCTTTGTGGCTTGTCGACTCAGGGAAACCAGTTAATTCAGAACAAATATGAACACTTTAAAACCAGCCTCTATCTTAAGACTATGAGGTCCAGTCATCTGATTATCTCAGATTTCAGTAATCACTCCCACACAAAGTATACTTCAAAAGCATTTTATTAGCATAGTAGTATATTATTCAAAAGCATATTAAATGCAAGAAATGACAAAATCACAGTAATAACTTGAGAAGATAATGTAAATTGACTACAATGTAAGTCTACAGTAATCTTTGTGTAGATGAGTATGTAATGTTTTTAAGATGCATTTAATACTGCTTTATCTATGCTACACTGGATTCAGCTATTAGGCCATGAGTAGTTTGGGGTGATTTTGACAAAGAACTTTTGAACGCTAATTTGGATTATAGGCATGTGAAATATACTACAATGCAGCATGGTTGATGACTGAGGAACCAAAAGGAGACACCCTAAAATGAGCAATGAAGTTGGCATCTGCTTTGCTGGACAGGAGCTGCCATTGTGTGGTTTCATTCAGTGGAACCATGCATGATGGGAAATTTGGTCAACCTGGTGTATGGTGGTTGGCACCAATCATTCTCCATCAACATAGCACCCAGTCAAGGAGGGACTTTTTCCATGGAATGTGATGGGTTCGTTTGAAAGAGAATGTTTGCACATCCTCTGGTAGGCCGCAAGTCTTCACCAGCATGAACCCTCAGCAGAACTTACCAACTTCAGGCTTGACAAAGGTTTCTAGATTCTTGAAAAATCATGTTTGCTTTTGATTAAAAAAGCTAATGCAATTGGCCACCGTTACAGAATTTTCTGATACTACAGTGTAACTGCAGACAAGACTTGGGTAGATTATCGCTTGAACAAACAATGATAAATATGTTATGATAGGTCTGGAGGTTTACAACTTGGAGTTCAATGTGCTTCTTGGCTCTTCCAGACCTTACTTTAAAAATACTGTTACTCTGAACTCAGCTTAATGGTTGTGGGGGTTAAGTGGTAAGAGCAGATGGTCCACTTGGCTATAATCCCTTCTTCATGGCCAGTATGGACGCAGATAAACCCGACATTCCAGTTGTTAATAGATGAATCATGCTGGATGTGCAACTGCCCTATTACACACACTTTAAATGCCACAGTGTTTTAGTTCAGGTTGTAATGAGACCTTAGTTTCATAAGTTGGTTATTATTGTCTTTTTTTCTTCAGGCATGAACAGTGATTCAGAACAGAACGTTGTTGCTGAACAGGGAGTTCTTCAGCTTCAGCAGATCAACCAAACAAAAGAGAAACCCATTCACTGTTTGCAATGTGGGAAAGGATTTTCTAAACAGAGCAATCTCCAGCAGCACTATCGTATCCACACTGGAGAGAAACCATATCAGTGTTCAGTGTGTGGCAGGAGCTTTAATCATAAGGGTCATCTCCAAACACACCAACGCATTCATACTGGGGAGAAGCCACATCAGTGCTTAGTCTGTGGCAAGAGCTTTACGCATAAAGGTAATCTCCTATCACACCAGATCATCCACAGTGGAGAGAAACCACATCACTGCTCACAATGTGGCAAGAGCTTTACTCATAAAGGTAATCTCCTATCACACCAGATCATCCACAGTGGAAAGAAACCACATCAGTGCTCACTGTGTGGCAAGAGCTTTACTCATAAGGCTTCTCTCCAAGCACACCATAGCGTCCACAGTGGGGAAAGGCCATATGACTGCTCAGTGTGTGGCAAGAGCTTTGCTCAGAAGGGCCATCTACAAACACACCAGAGCATCCACACTGGAGAGAAACCATATCAGTGCTTACTGTGTGGCAAGAGCTTTACTCATAAAGGTACTTTCAAGACACACCAGAGTATCCACACTGGAGTGAAACCGTATCAGTGCTCACTGTGTGGCAAAGGCTTTAATCATAAAGCTTCTCTCCAAACACACCAGCACATCCACACTGGAGAGAAACCATATCAGTGCTCAGTGTGTGGCAAGAGCTTTACTAAGAAGAGTCATCTCCAAACACACCAACGGATCCACACTGGAGAGAAACCGTATCAGTGTTCAGTGTGTGGCAAGAGCTTTAACCATAAGGGTAATCTCCAAACACACGAGAGCATCCACACTGGAGAGAAACCACATCAGTGCTCACTGTGTGGAAAGAGCTTTACTCATAAGACTACTCTCCAAGCACACCAGCGTGTCCACACTGGCGAAAGGCCATTTCACTGCTTAGTGTGTAAGAAAAGCTTTAAGCAAAGGTATAATCTTAAACAGCACCTGTGCACTCAAACCAGAGCCAAACATTATCCCTGCTCCCATTGTGGGTTGAGCTTTACTAACCTGAGTACCCTCAAAGCTCACCAACTGACTCACGTAAAACCGATGCTGTACCAGTGCGCAGACTGTGGACGGACCTTCAAACATACCAGTTCCTTCAATATACACAGAAGACACTGCATCTTTGCTGTTTCTTAACAGCATGGTTATGGACATTGGTGGACAGCAAAAACACACCTTACATCAATGAATCACAAATGCATAATCTGTGACCCTTCCATAAGTAGCTTTTTGTACTTGCAGCTCGAGATGTAAAGAGCAAAGTGTATAAATACCGTATCATATATAAATGTCATCAGTTCACAAACGTTAGTGAAATATATGTTTGAGGTGCCTATAAAGCAAGCAGAGCATCCAAAACCAATGTTAAACCTGGACTACTGGTTGAGACTAAGCTGAAATGAATGTCTCTCAGGGGAACTTTTTCAGGTCAGTGAGGTTTTTCAGGACAAGCTAACTCGTATAGTCAGTAGGCTCCAATATCTGTGGCCATGTCCATAGATCATCCAATAATCCTTTGCCTGTGAGGTTCGGAGCAGTGTAACAAACTACCCTTTTTCATAAAAATATCTGTAAATCCTCTATGTGCTCTGGTCATGGATGTTACAAGAGCTCCAGAGGTGAATGACTGGTATGGCGTGTCTTGGAGGAAGCACTTTATTCCTCACACCTCCAGATAAATAGCTGTTCCATTGGAAACAGTGATCAAAAACACTTGAAACCCATTTAGTACCTCTTTTACAACTTCAGCTCATGCAGCATCACCAGCCAGAACTGCATGATGGTAAAGATGGAAGCAGAGTTATTGTTTGGTTGTAATTGGGGGATGGTTGCTGATTGGTTTGAACAGTCTGCTAATCCATCTAAATAATAAATCCCTGAGCTAGATGGTGAACTGCTCTAACTTATTTCAGCTTGTGGTTGAGTGTTAAATACCTTGGTCAAGGCAGGATGATGTGAGTTTGCAAATTCCCAATCATTAATCTTAACCCCTGAGCCATCAGCAATAGAAGGTGGCCTTGGAAATGTTTGGTGAGGTTGCAGTAGTCTAAAATAAATCTTTCAACGGTTTCTTCCTCATTATGTTTACAAAGTTTTTCCTTTCCACTGTTGCCCTGGGTTTGTTCATTGTGGACTAGGGGCCTAGATGTGGGCCTATCATGGAAACATGTTTGTTTGAGACAATGTTCTATTGAAGTAGCACTACATGAACAAATTTAACTTCACTTGAATCCAAAGTACCTTAGAACCATACAATAATGTTCATTGATTTATTTAATGATTCAGGTTCAGTAACTGTTTTTATCCTGTCCAGTTCAGTGTGGATAAGGCACCTGCTTGGGTGTCACTCATTCAGAACTATGGGCAATTCAGAGCAACCACTTCACCAACAGACATTTTAGAGTATGTGGGCAGCAATTTCTCTAATAACTTTTGGGGGGAAAATGATCTGCTGTGACACCGGAAAGACATATTTTATTAACCCCCAAGATAGTATCACCTATCATATCTCAAGTATGTTTAGAACTGAAAACCATTTAAAATCAATGTGCATTGGTTAATATTCTTGCAGTTGTGTTTGGTTCCAGTTTTCTGTGCAAACAAGTATGGGTCGTCTTCTTAGCATCCATCGGTTTGAGGTAAAGGTTTCCTTTGGAAGTGTATGTATGGTCATACAGTTCAAGTTGAGCATTTCAGATATGTTGCCAGTTAAAGTTTCTCATTACAAGTAAGCACACTTTAACATCCACCCGATCAACGTCCATTTACTTTAAGGGCAGAGGTCTTAAAATTTATAATGAATTACAGTAGAAAATAAAAATATGTCTTTTACCTTCAGACATTGCTGCCATAAACAGCCAATCAATGCAGCAGCTCCACAAACAGAGGCACTGTGAGCTTTCTTGCTTGTTAGCTCCCGTTTGGACTGGAGAATGTCATTACTTGGTTAATGTGATTAGAGACTTTTTTATGTGACTTATTTATGTTTTCTTGTTTCTGTGTGGATGATTTTCCTCTACTTATTTGTACCCATCTGTAAATGGTGTTTGTAAGTGTACAGTGGTGCTTGAAAGTTTGTGAACCCTTTAGAATTTTCTATATTTCTGCATAAATTTGACCTAAGACAACATCAGATTTTCACACAAGTCCTAAAAGTAGCTAAGGAGAATCCAGTTAAACAAATGAGACAAAAATATTATACTTGGTCATTTATTTTTCGAGAAAAATGATTTCATATTACATATTAGTGCGTATTTTATGACTTATTACTATTTACTTGTTTTATGTACATATTACTTTTCCTCAATAAATAAATGACCAAGTATAATATTTTTGTCTCATTTGTTTAACTGGGTTCTTTTTATCTACTTTTAGGACTTGTGTGAAAATCTGATGATGTTTTAGGTCATATTTATGCAGAAATTTGGAACATTCTAAAGGGTTCACAAACTTTCAAGCACCACTGTATGTACCTGTACTATTGTAAGTAGTACTCATTTGTTGATCCTTTCTCTACTTGTACATTCTCTCTAACCTATAACTATATAAACTGGTTCAATGCATTTTTGGCTTCCATCAAGTAAACTTTATCAGGTCCATCATACAATCCTCATAGGTTTTAGGACACTTGTGTTTTCAGCGGTATCTCTGACGCATTCACATATCGTTTGCATGCAGTTTTCTTATGAAAATATCCTTTATATTTATTTTACAGGGTCTAAAAAGACTATGTAGCCTGACGATGGTAATGTCCAGTCAACATCTGTTTTGGGTAAACAAGCTGTTTCACAGAACATGATGCAGTTGGTAAAAGGCGCATACCTGTACTTGTTTTGGCCTTTTGGTACACGGCAACAGCCACAAGACTGTTAGATGTTCATAAAGATCTTGACGAACATCTTGAATGTGTTCAGGAACCCATTATACGAGAAGAATAAGTGCTGGTTTATTGGCAAAGGGAGATTGAACAAAGCATTGAATTCAGCGGGAACAAGAACTGTGGTTATATTAAACTTAATTATTTCTTGGGGAGATGTTTTTTCTCAGACTAAATTTTCTTCATAGTAACAGTAGGTTTTTATCTCCTGTTCCAGTGTGAAATTATGCTAATTCATGAAAAGGAGGATTCCTTATAACTCTTAATACTCATCTTTTCCGCAGTGCTTTTAATTGTGGAGTGTACTGTAATGTATATGGTTAGGTACCACAACTTCTGAATGTTAGTGCAAAGAATAACTGGTGGTACCAACAAGTCATCATCAGGAGTTATTGAGCCCTCCCTGCTCATCAAATTTGACTTGTTAATTACACAACCTTCATCAACACAATACGACAGAACAACAGAAGCTCTAGAGCTGGCTAGCCGGCTATGTTAGCATAGTTAATGACTGGTCAGAATGGACCTCAGCACTGGGCAGCCACTCTGTTCATCAGTGCAGTAGGGGGCGGTGATGAACATCAGCTGGACGGAACAAAAATATCAAAGAAGAAGGTGGGTTTTGTGCACAGACGGTTCAGATCCTCCTTTATCTCCACCAATAAATCCTCTTTAATATCTCTCATTCTGCAGCGCCAACATCTCAGCAGCATTCAGCTTCTGATCCAGTTTAACACTAATATTGTGGATTAGAAGCTCTTAGCTCTGTTCTTCTTTTACACACAAGGTAAGTTCCACTAAAGCTTCTAGCTAACAGATACCATCCCAAATGGATTTATCCTCCCTACTTAGGGAGTGAGAATAATGCTGGATACACCCTACATAGTGCACTACATAGGGAGTGAGGATAATGCTGGATACACCCTGCATCGTGCACTACATAGGGAGTGAGGATAATGCTGGATACACCCTGCATCGTGCACTACATAGGGGGTGAGAATAATACTTGTTGCCATGGGTAAGGTTTCTGATTGTTACAGTGGTTGTGTGTAACGTGTTGATTTCTTGAAGGTTCTGCTTTTTCTGGTTCTGATGATGTGAGTCTTTATTTTTTAGAATGGATTCAGCAGAAGTGAGGTGGAGTTCCTCTAGAGAAGCCTCGCCCCCTCATGATCCTGCCCACTCACAGGTACTGAGTACAGTCATTTCAAAAGTTGCCAGTATGAGAAGTCAAGGGTCACTTCATTAGGGGGTGTGTATATGTACCATGCCAGGAACTAACATGAAAAATTGCTTCATTTGGGTGGTCAGTGGAGAGCGAGTGCTTTTAATCATCAGGGGCCGGATTCACGAAAGCTTCCTTAAGACAAAACTTCTGAAAGTTCTTAAGACAAACACTAAGAACTTCATAAGAATCCTCTTAAATATAAATATGGAAAAAAAGCTTAAGAAGTTCATATATTATCTTACAATCCTGATTGTTTTCTTATGTAGGCTACGTTGCATTTTACAGCTTACAGTGTATGGGCATGAGATTCAGAGAAAAAACATCAAACCAAACATACAACTTTTTTTTTTTTTTTTTTTTTTTTTTTAAGAAATAGAGGTGATGGTGAAAGGAATAGCTAATAGGAAGAAAATCTTACCTTCTGCTGAAGCCAGAATAAGTAAGATTTATTTCCAATAACTAAGCTATTTCATATTTTCAAAATGGTCTGTCCCTTCTGAAATAGGTATAAAATAAAAAGAGTATTTGATGAAATTGGCACATAGTAGATCTGCCTCTTCAATGTTTGTGTGATGAGAGCAGGAGACTCGCTCATATTCTCTGTTTTATGCTTTTTGTTATTTTATTGTAAGGTTCCAGAAGTACACAAGTCCTTTACTTTAGTAAAAAGTAATACTATTCTGCCAAAAATGTATTATGTATTCCACTCTAGCAGACGCATAGGGGTGTGCTACTACTGTAAATGTACTTAAAGTAAAAGTATTTCTTCTCGAAGACTTTCTAAATCAGTTTTTGAAACCGGATGTCTTTTATTGAGGGTTCAGCCCTGGCTTATTGTCTGCATTCCAGTTCATCTCAGAGGTGTGTGATGGATTTCTCCATCAAATAATTTCTTCATTGAATTTGTTAGAAGGTGGAAAGTTGATGAAGTGACTTACCTGGAGGTGTAAACCTGAAAGTGCGATATTGAGAGTCAGTGAGGTCCAGTCCAAACCCTTCTACTGCTCACTCATTAGAAAGTGTGTCTGTATATTTGACCCTTGAGTGTAAGACAAAGCTGAACCTCTTAGAGCCAGCATAGAAAGCAGTTACACAAAGCCTGCCTTCATTACGGACTGGTTATGCACTCATCAATTTACAAATCTGTGTGCACCTTCATTGTGCACCACTGTTTATATTTGCACTAGCCTTAACCCTCCACATTGGTCACTTTACTTCTACATCAACTTCAGGGACTCTATACATACACTGTGTACACAATCACTTTACTTCTGATGCCAATGTCAGAGATCTTTATTCAAAAATAGTTTTGTATCTCTATAAATACATAGTGCTGTGTTCTATCATTTATATGTTATCGCTATTTTATTTTATTTTTGCCATTGGTGACATATTGTTTATTTAAATGTTTAATGTTTATTGGTGGCCCATGGGTCTGAGAGTAGCAAAATTTCATTCCTCTTTATGTCTTGTACATGTTGCAGTTTTTGACAATAAAGTTGACTTTGACTTGACTTTCACTGAATCAGTTTCATTCTCCATTGCTGATTAGCTTTGTGTGGACGTGGAGAACGAGGTAACCTATCATGGAGGAACATCAAGCTCCACGGACCAGCAGAACGGAGGATTCCAGGAGAAGCCCATAAAGGAGGAGAAAGAAAAAGATTACCTTTGTAAGAAAGCATGGTGTAATAGAGTTCAGTCTAGAGTTGGTTCATCCTAACTAGTTTGATCTGGCTCGAATGTCATATCATGTTTTGCAATATTATCACGATTATTTTTCAAGTTGATTTTAAGACTGATTTCTGACCGGACACAGAAACCAAACTGATTTCTCTGTGGGATGGGGATCAGATCTTTGATTGGGTACAGTGTCACCTCATCAGTGACCATTCAACTCAGTAACCATCTGTGTTATGGAATTCAGCTCCGTTTCTGACTGTTGTACCCGATGTGCTATCTGACTTTCGGTGTACTCTTTGTGGCACATCCTTGTGAGGTAGCTGAACAGGTTCCATGTACTTCCACCAGATATTCCAGTCTTGTTTTCGTCAGGGTTGTTTGCCTCATGTCTGTTGTGTAAAATCAGACTTAGTTCCTTATAACTGATGATGAATTTTCAACCACAAGCGATTTGATGCGACAGTACAGAGAAGCAAACTTACAAAAATAACATTGAATCAAGTGAGGTGTGGTGTGCAGTCAAGTAACCAAGACCTTGCCGACCATTAAGATTGGCGGTGGTTCTGTTATGCTGTGAAGCTGTGAAGATTTTAATATACAAAATACCAGTAAGGTGGTGCCCTGTGGGTTGGGTTCCACATGCAGTTATGATTGGGGGATGACCCTTACCCAGCCCTGAAGTGCCATTAGGGGTTAATGCGTGAGGGGAAATAAACAAGCCACAGTTCCAGAGTCCATGAAAAACCTGAAGCTGAAAAGAAGATGGAGATCACAACAGGATCTGCAAATTCATAATCTGTAAAATCGGTGGAAGGAAAACAAAGCAGAAGGCCTTGGAACCACCCAATTCAGACCTTTCAGCACTGCAAATGTGTGCACAGAAGCAGACATAAACCAAGAAAACCCAGACTTATTGATACAAGAAATGTTTGGAGGCTCTGTTCTGGTACAGGGCGATGTCACCAAGTCTGGAGTTATAGGTGTCTTTTAGAATTGACAAATGTAATATTTTAGTTTCCTCCCCAAGGTTTTGTTCCCATCATGCTGTTACAGCTCCTCCACAACACAATAGGCATCAAATTCAAATCTTCATGCTATGAAATGTGATTGAGCAGTGCCAAAAAATTTCAACGACCATTGGCTATAAAATTTATATTCTTCCGGACATTTGACAGCGCTCATTGGGATTCTTTATCGAAGGTGGTGAGGCAGTTCAGAATTCCTGATCAGTATATTAGTATCAGGAAATCTCTGATAATTTGCATTACTTAATCTGAACAGAAGGTGGAAACACCACCTTTTTTCCCAATATTGAAATTGGCATGATGCATCCTGTTCCTATTGGTCATCAATTTTGTTTTGTTAAACGCCATGGGCGACAGGCATTTTGGCATCCCTTTTACAGAAGAGGCACACCTGACTGAATAGCGTTACACTCCAAAGCAGTTAGCAACAAAAAAGGAGTGCTACCTAATTGGGCAGTATAGTAACCAGCAGCATCGGCAGTATTGATGCAGATGCTCAGTCTTTAACACTATCGGTGCTTGCGGAAAAAATCGAATAATGTGGTAGCTGGAACAAATCACCAAAGAAGTCGTCCTGAGATGAAGCAACATCACAGCATTTGGAAGACATTGTGAAGGAACGTCGACTACTTTGTTTAGCAAAACATTGGTATTTGAAGACGGCAATGCAGTGGATGCCACGAGGTGGAAAGCGTAAGATGGGCTGGCCTAAGATGATGCGGCAGAAATCTTTCCTGGAGGACCTTCAAACAATAGGAGTTACGTGAGATGAAGTGGTAAAGTTGCGGTTGATAGGATTCAGTGGCAAAGGCTTGTTGCCCAAAGTCAAAGTCCTACTGTTTTATATTGGGCAGACGTGCCGAAACCTGTCTTGTATAAGTTTCTTTTTTTAAAACACTGCACTGAAAGGAATCTAATTTATTTCGACTGTTTAAATGTAATTGCAGGTGCAGGAAGCTCTGGCTCTGAGGGACACACTCCCTGTGTGAGCGAGCAAGGGTTCGACATTAAGCATATAAAAGAGGAAGAGGCAGAGGATGAAGATTATCTTTGTAAGAAACCCTGAAGCATTCATCTGGTCATACATGAGGATTTAACTTTTAGTTGACGTAATGTTATTCAAACGATACAAACGCCAGGTGAAGGAGCTTCCATCTCTGTGGTGGTGGTGGATCAAGAGGATGAAGATGAAGATTACCTCTGTAAGAACATGCACACATCGAGGAAACTTAAGGGTCAGGCAGGAAGACGTCTTGAGTTTGGAAGCCAAAGTTCTCATATAGCTTTACGTGTTTTGAAACTCTTACACAGATACTCTTTCTTGACGACATGAGTCTTCCCTAAGCAAAGAAAGAGTGTTGAACTTCCCATAAATGTTCCTGCCCATTTCCCACAGTTTAAGTAAAACCTCTTGATCTCTTTCTCTATAACTCCCCATGTCCTTGATATGTACGTATGTGGAAAAAGTTCTTCACACACACACACACACACACACACACACAAAGGAAAATAGAAAACATAGAGTAATGTATTATTGTCACATCAGCCCTTAAAACTATCAAACAGAAAATACATACCCACATGTACAGTGGTGGTTGAAAGTTTGTGAACCCTTTAGAACTTTCTATATTTCTGCATAAATATGACCTACAACATCATCAGATTTTCACACGAGTTCCAAGAGTAGATAAAGAGATCCCAATTACACAAATGAGACCAAAATTATTATACTTGGTCATTTATTTATTGAGGAAAACGATCCAATATTACATATTAGTGAGTGGCAAAAGTATGTGTGACAAAAATATGTTCACATGCTTTTGCCACTCACTAATATTGGACCATTTTCCCCAGTTATAATATTTTTTACCTCATTTGTTTAACTGGGTTCTCTTTATCTGCTTTTAGGACTTGGGTGAAAATCTGATGATGTTTTAGGTCATATTTATGCAGAAATATAGAAAATTCTAAAGGGTTCACAAACTTTAAAGCAACACTGTATATTACTAACATATTACATTTTCCACTTACATACACACTAGTCTTATAAATAGTGACCATGTAAGAGTGTCACTAAAAACTCCGGGAGTTGGCTTTAGATGTGAGAGGATATCAGACTTTTTACTGTTTGCTCTGTCTAAGTTGGGTGGAAGCTGTGATATCACTTTTTCGCCACTGTTCAGTCTCTGTTCGTCAATATTTTATCAAATAACATTTAAAAAAAAATCAATTTTTGACATTTGTGAATCAACAGCAACTAATGGAATGGGGCAACCAAAGAAAGAAATATTAGCTGGTGCTTTGCCATTTGTGCTTTAAAATCATTGAACTGTCATCAGTGACGTTAAATCATACTGGGAAGCAGTGCTGGGAGGCCAGTACTAATGACATGACAGTTTGAAGCTGGAAAATGCTAACACTCAAGACTGTGTTTGTTTATCAAACTGAGGCCCAAAGTTTTTAGTGCGACTGTGTAGCCTTGGGAGTGGACCCGTATTTTCAGGTATGGCGGTGATGGAATCAGGATGACCTGATATGACAGCATCAGTATTTAGGAGGTTTAGCTGGAGAATGCTTTTAGATGTCCTTGAGGCTGATAGAGCCACCCTGGTTAGGTTTTAACAGCTGTGTGTCTTCTGCATATCAATGATAAAGATTCTGTAACAGGCCCCCAAAATCCTATTGTTTTGTTGATGTGAGAATCATTTCTTTCTTTAGACTGTGAGGAGTGCAGCTGCTTCTTCTTCAACAAGTGTGAGGTTCACGGTCCGGCTCTCTTCATCCCTGATAGCCCCGTTCCCATGGGGGTCAGCGACCGAGCCAGACAAAGCCTTCCTCCAGGGCTAGAGGTTCGGGAGTCTGGTATTCCTGATGCAGGTCTGGGAGTGTTTAATAATGGAGATCCTGTTCCAGTTGGTGCTCACTTTGGACCGTACCAGGGAGAACTGGTAGATCGAGAGGAAGGCATGAACAGTGCTTATTCTTGGGTGGTGAGCTAGTTTATTAAAATCTTTTGTGTGAATTATTAATAAAATCCTGTACAATATCCAGTATAATGTTGAATAATATTTTGTGCAGATCTCCAAGAGCAGTGGGTGTGAGGAATACATAGATGCTAAGAGAGAGATTCATGCTAACTGGATGAGGTGAGGAAACCCTGTAGAAATCTGTTGGATCTTTGATGATGAGAATGAATTGAAATGGTTTGATTTGGTGGAGAATCTCCATCCTCCTTCTGTCTGTAACTGATCTTCATGACTTTCTCAGATATGTGAATTGTGCTCGTACTGATGAAGAACAGAATCTGGTGGTGTTCCAGTATCGAGGTGGAATTTATTATCGCTGCTGTCGACCCATTAATCCAGGACAGGAGCTCTTGGTGTGTTATAATGAGGAGTACAGCAGGAATCTCGGCAACACATTCGACTTCATATGGAACAGAAAGTGCTCCTCTAATGGTAATGTCTGAGTTTCATACTCAAACTTGATTGAACTGAGCAGGTGAATAAAGTCATGATGTCGTTAGCTTAAGCTTTTGGATAATCAATCTCAAGCAGGTCTGGGTACAGTACACGTACAAAAGTATCGGGACACCTCCACATTGCACCTACGGGAGTTTTTCTCTCATCGTATTCCTAATCCAAAGGTATTAATGTGGAGTTGGTCCCCATTTACATGTCTAACAGCTTCCACTGTTATAGAAAGGCTTCCTACAAGATTTTGGACTGTGTCTGTAGGAATTCATCCAGAAGAGCATTTGTGAGGTCAGACACAAATGTTGGATGAGAGGGCCTGGATGAGAGATCCCGGTTCTAGTTCACCCCAAAGGTGTTTGATGGTGTTGAGGTCAAGGTGTGGCTTTGTGTACTGTAATGATCCCTCCCCAAACTGTTCCCACAGAGTTGGAGGGATATGAATGTTTCAAAATCCCTTGGTTATACTGAAGCCTTTAGATTTCCTTTCTGGAACTAAGGGGCCTAAAACAGCTCTATAGCATTATCCTTCTCTGCAGTTATTGGGTGCAGCAGCAGGAGAGCATTGGTTGGTACCTTTTATGCACTATGCCTCAGCAGTGGTTGCCCCTGCACTGTAACTTTACATGGTTCCTCAATGCTTCCACATTTCACTAATAACCCTCACAATTGATAGTGGAATATTTCGGAGGGAAGAAATTTCAACAACTGACTTGTAACGGTAACATCCTATTACAAAACCACAATCGAATTCAGTCAGCTCTTCAGAACGACCCATTCTTTCACTTGTGTTTGTGGTGCTGGATTTTACACATCTGTGACAAAGGGACTGAATGAAATGCCTGCATCCAGTGATTAAAAGGCATGTCCCAATACTTTTGTCCAAATAGTGTGTGTGTTGCACTAATGTATGTCTAATCTGTCAGCTCTGACACGTTTGATCAGCAGCTCTATGACACATAAGCAACCTGTAGGATACATTTTAGACAACTATACGGTACACTACAGTGCAAACGTCATAGGCCACCATTAGATTTGTTGTTTCATTAATGATTTAATGATCATATATAGCATATTGTCGACAATACTTGGATTTGTCACTCCATAATCCTCTTTTCCACTGATCTTCATTCTAGTCTTTGTGAGCTTTAGCATATCTTAGCCTTTTCACCTTGTTCCCCTTCTGAAAAAGTGATTTCTAGGCTGCTACCTTTCCAAAAGCAAACTTCTTTTGACTCTTTAGAAGGGTCAACTTGGCATCCCGATGACTTTAAGCTTTCATTTTTATGTTTTAGATAATTTCCCCTTTACACCCCTGCTTATTTAGTACCTACCCACTTGTTTGATGGACTGCTGGGATCCTCATACTGTTCTGGTTTCATCCTGGTGATTTTTCAAATAAGTCTTAGCACTGTTGGATCCCACTGTTGAAATTACCTGTTTGTGGTACTGTGCACCTATTCAGAGCTCTGGAAAAGTATTCAGAACCACAGAAGATCGTAATCTGTAGTTCCAGAGTTAGTTGTTACAAGCGTAGTGACATCAAAGAAGGCTAACTGATAGTAGAATTGAATACAACCCCCAACCCCCACCGGAAAAAACAAACAAAAAAGAACAATGCAGTGTTTTTTACATTTCCTTTGACTTCTGTTTTATTGCAGACAGTTTGAACTCGAGATATTTCATGTTTTTTCTGGCAACTTAATTTTACCTAATAAACATCCTATTAGGGGTCACGTGGCCAGCGTCGAACCAATATGGCGGCATGAGCACATATAGCGCAATCAGAGAATTCATACTTCCTTTATCGGCGGTTTAATACACCGCTGTGCTTTTTAGAGCGTTAGGGATTTGTTTCCCTTTGCCCTTTTTTTTATTACTCCCATTACTAATCTATCGCCCTGCGTTTGAGTCCGTCCCAGTATGGCTCTTGCATTTGTCCTTAAAAGCTTCCTAGTCTGGTGTGGCTTCCGTGGCTCCGTAGCAATTGCTGTTAAAGACTGTGTATTACCAACGCCACAGGGTTTGATCCCCAGCCACGCCTACTTAGGTTTGAATTTTAATTACATTTACTAATTTTTGTTTCATTAATTCCATCTGGAGCTAACTGCATTTGGGTCCTAAAATAAACTATATGAGAGAGAACGCTGCGAGAGAACGCTGACCACTGACGCGAGGATTGTGAGGATCTGGCAATCCAGACTCATTAGTGCCGATTCCTCATAGGGCACACGCTGTTTTGTAGCAGTTTATTATTTTTTAACTGTTTTAATTCCCGATCGCATTTGTATCGTGTGTGTGTGTGTGTGTGTATACATCTTTTCGACCTCATCTTTTGCTGTATTGTGTGTTTTTATAACTTTTTACAGCCTTTTCTCGCTTTATTTTTTTCTGAGACTTTTTTTGTGACGTTTTGTATTAACTTTCCATCGGCGCTTTAATGAAGCATTGCATTGGACCATCGGCTGCAGCTTATCGTTGGCTAAACCATATCTTCAATCGGCATCCCACAACACCACTCGAAGCTAAGTACCTTTAATTTCTTATTTAAATAATTGTATTAACATGGCTTCTGCTGTGCTTGTTTCCTGTGCCGAGTGTAGCATGTTCAGCTCTTCTTCATGCGTCATTAGTTTAAGTTTTATTTGTGATAGGTGTAGGCTTGTAGCCAGTCTGGCGGAGAAGATTGTAGTTTTAGAGGTGCACATCCAGACAGAGAAGGCTAGCTCAGCTCCTAGCTTAGCAGATCTGGATGCCACATGTGTAGTTAGTGCCCCAGACTCAGCAGCACCCTCGCAGCAGGGCAAGTGGGTGGCGGTTCGGTGAAGTAGTCGTAAGGCTAGCCCACCTGAGCACCACTCTTTACCTGTTCATGTGTCCATCAGATTTACACTGCTCAGTGATACATCAGCAGATAGGGTTACGTGTATCTCGGGAGCCAGAGTGCCAGACATTGTAATGAGCCTTAGCGAGCCTGATAGTCTTAGATTCTCTAGGATAGTCGTTCATATAGGGGCTAATGATATATGCCTTTGCCAGTCAAAGGTTACTAAGGCTAATTTTTTGGATGTGGTTAGTGTTGCGAAGGCGATGTCCGATGCGGTAGTGTGCTCTGGCCCCATCCCAATGCGGCGAGGTGACCAAGCCTACAGCAGGTTATGGTCACTGAACTCCTGGCTGCTCTGAAAACAACGTGGGCTTTATAGATAATTGGACAACCTTTGAGGGTAAGCCTGGCCTTTTAGGATGGGACGGTGTCCATCCCACTCGGGAGGGTGCTGCTCTCATCTCCTGCAACATTGCCCATAGTCTTATGGCCGGATTGGTTAGGGGCTGACTATTCAGAGCAGGGGTCAGGCAGCAAAAAGTCAGGCTTAACCAACTCTCTGTTTTTAGCCACAATTTTTGACAAAGAACTAGGTGTTACAAGTAAATGCCATTACAAGGCTAATTCTTTTGAAATACTGATTCTTAATGTGACTGATCCATCGTTATGGAAGTCAAAACCACACTCTTTTCAGCTTATCACTATTTTCAGCCCTCCAGGTCCTTATTCAGAATTTCTTCAGGAATTTGCTAACTTTCTTTCCTGCTTACTACTGTCAACAGATAAGGCTTTAATTGTAGGTGATTTTAATATTCACTTTGACAATGAGCAGGATCCACTTAAAATTGCTTTCGAGTCCATCTTAGAATCCATGGGTATCACTCAGAATGTGATGGGACCAACCCACCGCTGTAATCATACTTTAGATCTAATATTAACATTTGGTATTAATATAGATAACCTTGATGTTTTCCTTCAGATCACTATCTTTTAGTATTTGAGCTATCTCTAATAAATAAAATCCTTCTGCCTCGTTATCACACCAAGCACACTATCACATCTGCTACTCCAGCTGCGTTTATTAAAAATCTAACAGGACTTAAAATTTAATACACCTACGGAGATCAATCATCTTGAGTGTGTAAATGACCAAATGTGTAAATGAATGTGTGTTTCCCTCAACCCTGAATATGATTGCTTCTGCTAGGGTCAAACGCATTAGGGGAAAAAAGGCTAGCACCATGGTATAATGACCACACCCGTACCTTAAAGCAAACATTGCGGTGCCTAGAGCACAAATGACGACATAGTAAATTGGAGGCATTTAAGATTGCTTGGAGGGACAGTATGGCAGAGTATAAGCATGCCCTTACTAAAGCTAAAGCTGCATATTTTTCGTCAGTCATACAGAAAAATAAGAATAATCCTAGATTTCTCTTTAATAAAGTCTCCAAATTAACAGAAAAACCCCACAGAAAGTGACTCTCCCGTTCTGTGTAATTTAAACGGTAATGATTTCATGACTTTCTTTAATGATAAGATAGAAAACATTAGGCATCAAAATCAATGCTCATCACATCACCAAACTATTCAGCAACGATCCAGATGCAGCACTATTGTAGACATCTCTTTAAATAGCTGTAAATGAAGACTAGAATCTTTAACCCCAATTACTAACACTGAACTATCCGCACTGATCAGCTCGTCTACATCATCAACATGTTTATTAGATCCAATTCCTACACGTTTACTCAAACAAGTAATACCTAGTATTATAGATCCAGTGTTAGTTATTTTAAATTCATCCCTTACCTTAGGTTATGTGCCCAAATTCTTTAAGTCTGCCGTTATCAAACCACTGATTTAAAAAGCCAATCTTGACCTTTGTGTGATATCTAATTATAGACCAATTTCAAATCTACCGTTTCTGTCCAAAATCTTAGAAAAAGCCATCTATCAGCAGCTCTGCAGTTACCTCCAAAGGAATGAAATTTATGAACCATTTCAGTCTGGCTTCAGGCCCCATCATAGTACTGAAACAGCATTAATTAGGGTACTAAATGACTTGTTAATGTCCTCAGAAAAGGAGTGTGTTTCTTTTCTTGTTCTGCTAGATTTCAGTGCAGCATTTGACACTATAGATCATAATGTTTTACTGAATAGACTAGAAAATACTGTAGGTATTAATGGATTGGCACTTTCATGTTTTAAATCTTACTTAACCGACCGGTACCAGTTTGTTCATGTAAATAATCTTAGGTCTAAGCTCTCAAAAGTGAAGTATGGTGTGCCTCAGGGATCAGTGCTTGGCCCACTTTTATTCTCTCTGTACATGCTGCCACTAGGCTCAGTTATTCATAAACATGGCATTAGTTTCCACTGCTATGCAGATGATACACAGCTGTACAAATCAGCCAAACCAAATGACAGCCGTAAAATCAGCAAAATTGAGGACTGTGTAAAGGAAATAAAAGATTGGTTGTCATTTAATTTTTTTTATTTAACGTAGATAAACTGAGGTTTTATTAGTGGGACCCAAGGTTGTGAGAGACAGGTTGGCTACATCTATCCTAAATCTAGATGGCTGTTCAGTATTGCCCAGTCCATCTGTAAAAAACTTAGGGGTCACATTTGATCTCTCCTTTGATGCACACATTAGCAGCATCACTCGAATTGCTTTCTTTCAATTACGCAAAATCGCTATACTTACAAATATCCTCTCTTTTGTTTATGCGGAGAAACTGGTTCATGCTTTTATAACCTTAAGGTTGGATTTCTGTAACTCTTTACTTACTGGATGCTCTAGTAAATCTATAACAAAATTAGTTCAGAATGCAGCTGCTCGAGTGCAACCTCAAATTAGAAAATTTGATCATATCACTCCTGTTCTATCATCACTACACTGGTTACCAGTCAAATTCTGCATTGATTACAAAATACTTCTTATAACTTATAAAGCTCTACATGGCCTGGCCCCACATTATCTGAGTGAACTCTTAGAGTCTTACAATCCAGCACGTCTACTTTGTTTGCAGGGTACAGGACTTCTTTTATTTCCTAGAATTAAAAAAGTCACAGCAAGGGGAAAGGCTTTCTCATACTTGGCCCCCCAACTATGAACTAAATTTCCCATGCAGGTCGAGACTCAGACACTCCAATTTTTAGGCTAAAGACATACTTATTTACGCAGACTTTTGACTAGATTTAGACTGGGATGCATGGCTTGGATCACTGGGGCCTGCCTACCTTGTCCTTTAGCCAGGAGTGTCGGGTGGGCAGTCTGGCTGAACTGGGCTTCGGTCCTCTTGATCTTGACTTGTGCGTCCTTGCCTTAGACTAAGGGCAGAGCTGGGGGTTCATAGTCAAAGAGTCTTATGGTGATCAGAGACGTTGGGTTGCTGTCTTCTGCCTCCCGTGGGGTTGCCAGTGTCTCATGTGATCCCTCTTGGCTGTGTTACCTACCAGTTCTCCTCTTTCTAGCTATGCTGCTATAGCTAATGCTAACGGGGTCTCGTGCTACACATGGCATCAGTGATTGTTAATAGACACTGTGCTCTTAATCAATAACTAATTACATTTTCTGTTTTCTCTCGGAGCTGTGTTCCGGTACCAGTTCCTGCCCCACACATGCTGTTCATCCAGCTTCACTCAAGCTGCTTCCATCATCAGCTCCAGTCCCACCATACCCGGGCCACACCAGAGGGCAGTAACTCTCTCCCTCCTCCGGTTATCTGCGGACGAAGTGCCGCCAACGACTTTCCTGCTTAGACTCAAGATCCTGGAGTGACTACTTGATCGGACTACTTGATGCCGATGTGCATATTTTACATTTTATTTGAACTATGACTCCATGACTTATTAGTTTCATTCTTACATTTATGATCTATGCCGCCCAAGGAGGTTGGGTCCCTTTTCGAGGCTTGGTCTTCCCAAGGTTTCTTCCTCATAACACTTGGGGAGTTTTTGCTTGCCACTGTTGCCCTAGGCTTGCTCAGTTTGGGATTGGACGTAGAAATTAGGAGATAATTAAAAATTGTAAAGTTGCTTTGAGACAATGCTCCATTGTAAAATTGATATATGAATAAATCTGACTTCACTTGACTGTATATCTTTATTTTTACAGGATGGTGTGACCAGAAAAACGACCCAGTGTTAACTCCTGAACCTCCAATTTGAGGGCCTTGGTCACGGTAATCGCCGGGTATCTCTACCCGAGTCTCAGTTGGCACTTGGGGGGCCGTCCATTGATTATAGCCGAATCATAGATCTGGTGTGTCAGCCCAGCCCCCCCACGCTGCCGAGCCTTCACTGCCCCAAGCGCCGTTGTCCATCTAGGGTTCTGGCAGCCCTTAATTTACCCACTTACCGGGACCCCCAGCCACTCATGCTTACCCTGGAGCCACTCAACATTTTTAATATTATTCAGGGCTCTGGGGAGGTAGCTGAGTACATTGCTGAGTTTCGTGCCATGGCTGAGACGAATGGCTTTGACGATCCGGTGCTTATGACCTCATTTAAATGGGGTCTTAATCAGGAGGTAGACATTTAACTGCTCTTCTACCAAAGAGCCCCACGAAACAGGGAGAGGATGGGCCAGTCCTGCAGCTCATCATTTCTGTCCCAGTCAGAACATTGCGCACCTGAGAATGTTAACTCCGTACCTGGGAATTTGGCGCCGCCTAGCTTCATATCTCAACATGCTGCACTGTTAAGCTCTGTACATGAGCACGCTGCGCCCCCAAGCTCCGTACCTGAGCATGTTAGCTTTGTACCTGAGCATTTGTCACTGCCTAGCTCTGTACCTGAGCAATTGGCGCCGCCCAGCTCCTTACCTGAGTTCGGCTCACCCATTAGCACCATACCTGAGCACATAATCTCCATACTTGAGCACACCGCACCCTTAAGCTTCGTACCTGAGCACGCCGTGCCCCCAAAAGTGAGCATTTGACGCTACTTGGCTCCATACCTGAGCTTGCCATGTCCATTTGCTCTGCAACTCAGCAGTTCACTTCGCCCAGATCTGTGTCTGTGCACGCTGCATTTTTAAGCCTTGTCCCTGAGCACGCCGTGCCTCCAAACTCCATAACTGATTATGTTGGCTCCTTACCTGAGCAGTTGGCGCCCCGTGACTCCATACCTGAGCTTGCAGTGCCAATTAGCCTCGCAACTGAGCAACTAGCACTGCCCAACTCCGTACATGAGCACACTACACCCCAAGCTCCATACCTGAGCATGTTGGCTCCATACCCGAGCTTTTAGCGCCACCTAGCTTCGTACCTAAGCTCACTGCATCCATATGCTCTGCAACTGAGCAGTTTGCAGCTCCCCCACTCCGTATTTGAGCTCGCCACACCCATTAGCTTCACAGCCCAGCGGCTAGAGCTGCCCAGTCCCGTACCTGAACTCATCGCGCCCATTACTTTCCCAACTGAGCAGCTAGCGCCGCCTAGCTACGTACCTGAGCTCTACAACTGAGCAGTTTCTGCTGCCAAACTTCGCCCTTGAGCCGCCTGTGCTACGCTCTGCCCCTGAGTCGTTTGTGGCTAGCCCCTAGCCTGAACTCAGCCTTGTGTCTGGCTTGTTACCCCACCTTCCCTTTCAGCGTGTTTACCATGACCTCCCTGTACACTGCGCACTCAATCCTGAGCGTGTTCGTCAGGCTGGGCGGGGGTTGGTAAATACGCTAAGGGGCGTATGAGCACGTAAGTGGTGACACCTGTTGCTGGGCCTATTTAAGCACACCTTTGGGCTCACACAGGTCGCACCATTGCTTTGTGTCAGCCACGCTGTCGCTTCGGCATGCGGCACCAGCGCTCACACGGCACCATCGTCTTTTCGCTGCTCGCGGTTTTGTTTGTTAGGGAAAGTAGTGTAGCTGGTGGTTAGTAGACCGTCAACAATTGTACTTATCAAGAGGTCCGCAGGCAATTTTGCCAGGGCTTAGACGCTGGAGAAGGGTCAGTGTCCTATTTTCATTCACGGTTGCCCCCGTTTTTGGCCTCTCCAACACCCGCTGTGGCTTCCTGGCTTGCTTGCTCCGGCGGTGAGCCCTCCGCATTCTCCCTTGCCACTTCGGCCCTTTTGGGCCTGCTCAGTCCTCCCACTTTATGTTCATTCATGAGAAGCGCTGCACGGCGTTCTTCAATCCTCGCTTCTCTTATTGCATCCGAATCACACCGCCAGGTTATTCCCTTTAGTTTTGACAGATGCCTTGACTTCGCTTTGCTCTGTGTCAGGAAGAGGGTTCTTGATTGCGCTCCTCCTGACACTTACGTCATAGCTCCCTCCCTCTCTCTCCTTGAGTAAGCTGTGCATTCGGTGCACGCGCAGTCTGAGTGAGAGAGCGCTCGCTTGTTCTATTGATTCAGAGCATTCATTTAATATACCACAGCGCTTTTTAGGGATTTGTTTCCCTTTCCCCTTTTTTATTATTCCCATTACTAATCTATCGCTCTGCGTTTGAGTCTGTTGTACGGTTCTTGCATTTGTCCTTAAAGCTTCCTAGTCTGGTCCGGGGTTCAATCCCCAACCACGCCGACTTAGGTTCGACTTTTATTTACATTTGCTAATTTTGGTTCATTAATTCCATCTGGAGCTAACTGCATTTGGGTCCTAAAATAAACTATGCGTCTTTATTCTTGTGGTTCGTCAGCTTTTTAATATGGCGATAATTAGCTTTTTAATATGGTAACACATCCATTTCTGCATGTCAGGCCTGCATCACATTCCAAAATAAGGTGGGATGGTAAAGCATTTACCACTTTGTAATGTTTCCATTCCTTCTCACAGTACGTACTGCTGCATCATAGAAGTGTAAATGACTTTTACCAAGGGCACTGACCCGACCCCATACCATGACAGAGCCTGGCTGTTGGACTTGTTCATCATAACAGTCTGTGTTTTCTCTTTTCGTCTTTGTTCCAAAGAAGATTGGTTACTCTGATTGGTCTGAGCACAATCCTCATTTCGACTGTGTGATGGTCCATCCCAGATGCCTCCGAGCCCAGAGAAGTCAACGCCGCTTCTGGAAATGGTTATAACATAAGGCTTCTTTTTAGCACAGTAACGTTTTAAGTGGTATCTGTGAATGTAACTCTGTATTGTAGTGCTTGATAAAGGTTTGATAAAGTAATCAACTGTCCATGTGGTTCTATCAGCTATTGATGAATGACAGTTCTTGTAGTGCCATCTGAGAGATCAGAGATCACCCCTCTTTAGTGTCCTTGACGTTTTTGTATTGAAATTCCTCCTTGACGTTTTTGTATTGAAATTCCTCCAGATTCCTTCAATCGTTTAATGATATTATACACTGTAGAGGGAGAAACATGTAAATGCAAAATCCCTTCCAGTATTCCAAACACCTGTTGCCATCACCTGCTTAAAATCACATCAGTATTTCATGTTTTTCTTATTTCTAGATTGAAAGTGTCCCCGTCCCATCTATTTTTGGAATGTGTTGCAGGCCTGATATGCAGGAATGGATGTTTATTAACAAATGAAATAAAAACGTTGACCAGGGAAAAAAACATGAAATATTTTAGTTTCATACCATCTGAAACGAAATGAAAGTCCAAGGAACTGGAATAAAAACTGCATTTTCCCAACTTTTTGCTGATTTGGGATTGTAACAACACTGTCTCATAGTTCTGCTGGAGCTCACCTTGGGTTTCTATTTTCTTTTCTTTTCTGCTCCAGAAACGAACCACGACTTGTTGCGAGTCTCCTCCTGCGCCTTGTGCCCACTTTCTTATACCTCCCAAATTCACCTTCAAAATCACACCGGGATCAGTTGCTACGCTGACCAGAATGAATGTGAAAATCCAATACCCAATAGGAGCTCCAGTAGCGAGCAAATGTCCTCTGATTCTGCTGGACTTGTACGAAAAGAAATTCACCAGTGCTTAGATTGTGGAAAGGCCTTCGGTTTCCGGAGTTCTCTCCAGCAACACCAGCGCATTCACACGGGAGAGAAGCCGTATCGGTGCTCGGACTGCGGGAAGGGTTTTAGTAAGCAGAACAATCTTCAACGGCACGAGCGCATTCACACAGGTGAGAAACCATACCGATGCTTGGATTGTGGCAAGAGCTTTACTCAGCAGAGTCACCTCCAACAACACCAGCGCATTCACACCGGAGAAAAACCATATCGCTGCTCGCAGTGTGGAAAGAGCTTTACTCACCACAGTACTCTCCTGACACACCAGCGCATTCACATCGGCGAGAGTTTGTACCACTGCTCGCTGTGCGAGAAGAGTTTTAACAGCGAGAGCAATCTTCGGTTGCACCAGTGCATTCACACAGAAGAAAAGCCATATCAGTGCTCGGTTTGCCGGAAGCGTTTCACTCGGCAGTGTCATCTTCAAACTCACCAGCGCATTCACACCGGAGAAAAGCCATATCGGTGCTCGCTGTGCGGGAAGAGCTTTACTGAGAGCAGTAGTCTCAAGAAACACCAACGCGTCCACACTGGAGAGAAGCCCTATCAGTGCTCAGAGTGTGGGAAGAGCTTTACAGAGAGCAGTAATCTCCACCGACACCAGCGCATCCACACTGGAGAGAACCTGTACTGCTGCTCAGAGTGTGGACAGTGCTTCACATGTTTAAATACCTTAAAGAGGCACAAATGCACCAACATGGAAAAGCTCAGCAGCTGGGCAGATCAGGAACGCTCGAGTGACAGATGAACATGCCATGAACCGGACTTTCTACTCAAAGTGGAAAATATTGTATATCTTATTATTTATTATTATACCAAAACGTTTCTTACTAAATGATACACTTTGAAATAAATTGCTGTTCCCAAACTCCGTTAAACGAATCAAGTGTCAGTTCAGTGTCTCATAGTTCAAATTTATCAGCTTACAGATGGCATTATGGCAGATGGGGGGTTAGGTTTGACTGAAGTAAACTCCTGTGGGCAGGTAGACTGTGGAATAGCTCTTTTGATTTCATTGAGCAGAAGTCAAGATGTATCCTTGTCTGTCATATTGTCCAGGTTGCTTTTGTTCAAGACAGTCTAATACAAATGCCAAAAATGTTTTTCTAGTCTCTCTTTCTCTCTCACTGTTGGGCCCCCAATTGCTTGGATTGTACATTATAACGATGGTGTTGCTCTGGATAGAGGGATTTTTTAATCCTACTGAGAGTCATCTCTGTCAACACAAACACACTTACTGCAAGTGTCATCTCACGATCACACTAGCACTTTCATACCACAGATAAACTGTATTACAGTTCAGAAGCGCATGGTCGAAATTTTGCTTTTGAAATGTACTGCTAATATATATACTATATATATATATATATATATTATATATATATATAATATATATATATATATATAGATATATGTGTGTGTGTATATGTATGTGTGTGTGTGTGGTGTGTGTAATATAATATATATTATATATAATATATATATATAATATATATATATAATATATATACATACATACCACTACACACACATGACTGTGCAAAAGTCTTAGGCCACCATTGGATTTGCTGTTTTAGCAATGGTATGAGATAATTATATGTGGTCATTATACCATTGCAACAATGGTGTGTCTAATCTGATGGTGACCTAAGACTTGTGCACAGAGTTTTGCGTTTTATTTGTTCATTATTTCTGTAGCTGATGATTTTCCATTTCTTTAACCCTAGTTCTCCTGTTATAATGGGGCTTAAGAGATAGTATGTTTAGTGCTGATCAACAGGACGTGTCTGTTGCATTGGATTTTGTCCATCTGTGGGCTCAAAAGGCTGCTGGGATAGTGCTTTCACTGTGCTAGCACTGAAGTGGGGTGGTTTACGACACCAGTTATGAGCCACCTACAAAGCAGTCTTGAGATCCCTTCCTCGGCAGTTTAACCCCCATTCACACCTTGACCCATGTGACCTAAGGCTTGACCCATGTGACCCATAGAAGTTCAGTTGCCTTCAACGCACACACTCAAGACACTTAGGTTAGACCGTTAGATCTCTTGCAGGTCTTGCTTGAGCTGAGAAGTGTGGGTAGTGCCAGCCACATTTGGCCAATGCAATCACAATAACACCAAATTCTTCATTCTCGCTAGGGTTGCGGGATATAGGATGGAATCAGTATAAAATACTGTAGCACCAAGTGGGGTACCTCAGTCCTGTATTTAAAAAAAATCACCATGTGTAAGGAAATTGTTTGTACTAAATGTATGGCTATGTACTCAAAGCTGCCCAGTTTCTTTTAAGAACATGAGTTTAGGTTTGTATTGTATTGCCTACCTGGAATGCTTAGTGTCTTGTATGACTGCAGCCAAGGCAGGGTTTAGCTGAGCATTGCATACCTGTTTCCTGAAGGATAAGATTGCTCCTGATGTCCTGGACTTGGGCCTTGTGGCCAGAACCACAGTTGAAGGGGATTTGGCATGAATTACTTAGCTGTTGTCCGAAAACACTGTTCTTCAAGAGTGGGAAGTGGGAGTGCTGTGACAAGGTTCAAATGCCAGAAATGAGGATAAAATGGGCAGAATGGTCTTAGATTTTTAAAAACAGCTACACAGTAATTGCGGAATCGCAGAAAATCTGGCTGTCGATCTTGATCTCCTGTTGAAGACCTGTTCCTGTTTGTTACACTAACTTTTCTTTGTAGTATTATTAGTAGAGGTGCAACATTACACTCTGCTCATTATGTAATTATATTCACGACAGTGATTCATGAGTTCAAGATTCAATTTTCTTACACAATTCTCATGAGTCCCATGGCATTGTGGGGCAATGGCTAGCAAATGGGCTTCTTGGCCCTTGTGATCATAAGGACTGATGTATTGACAGGGTGGGTCAAGGACTCTCAGGACCACCTCTAAGGTGACAAGCCTACTCGAGGTTAAATACCCGGGACTCCCCCTCAGCTTCTAGAACTGAAGCCTTTCGGATGAGAAATGAAACATCTTCAAAAAAACAAAAACAAAAAAAGTTCAGCTGCCTTCAGCTTAAACACTCAAGTCTACCATTATATGTGCTTTTCATCTAAACAAAAATAAGCTTCATTTCACTGCAATTACAGGAAGTTAGGAATTTGGAGGCATGATATAAGATTCCGCCCTCTGGTGTGCAAAAAATGCAATTGCATAAAACGACATAGTCAGTATCTACGATGCACATTGTGACCTTTTTTTTGCATCACGGTGCTATGTTATCTTATGATGCATAAACAGTAGTGCTAGCTGCAGAGTCAGGACTGTTGGAGCCTCATCAGTTCAGGCTAAAATACATTATTCATTTTTTTACATCCTGAAAACATTTCAGATGTAGGCTATGTACACATTGCCACATGGCTACGTCTTGCTTGGGCAGTTTCTTAAATTTACAGGGAGCATAACATTCCAATATGTTAAGCGGTGTTATTGAATTATAAACAAGGTTAGGTTAGGAATTAGTCAGCTGCTAATCCTTGTCTTATGGTTTTTTATACATTTACCTTATTTAGAACTAAAATGAGTTTACAGGTGTAACTTTGGTATGTTTATATTCTATGTTCATCTGAACGTTCATCTGGCTTTTGATGGAAAAACGTTTTGTCATTCATCCAAGTCCTTCAGTCTCAGCTAGCTACCCAATCTAATATACAGCACCACTGCATAACAATGGGACTGGTGATCAGCTTCATATGCAAATTGCCATGGCCACATATGATTGGGGAATAGCTGCACTTGTCTTCAGTGAAGGGCGTTCCATTTTTACATAGATGGCCTCTTTGACTCCCTGTTCAAACCAGCATTCCTCCTTATCAAGGATCTGCACCTCTTCATCCCTAAAAGAGTGGCCACTGGCCTGTTGGTAAATTATGGCAATTGTTTATCCAAAGTTTATGGTAACCTTGGAACTTTATATGTGATGGTTAGATGGTGATGGTAGCATTTTCCGCCACAGTCGTCATATATTGCCATTTCCAGGTTCCAGTGTTTTTTTTAGTTTAAGAAGGGTGGATAAATGATCAAGCCAAATGTCCTTAACAGGCAGATGGTGATTAGTCATTACAGAGATGCATTACAGTTAAAGACTGGAGTTCTCAAGCTGCACATTTCCATTTGGTTTCAGAATACGCTTTGCGACCTGTTGATAAAATGACCAGTGCAGCTTGAGTTATGCAATTTATTGTACTTTTTCTACTTTTTAATGATTTATTACATGTTCAGGGGTCAGCTAGTAGTAGAAGTATTACAGGTATGCGCCGTTTAACGTCAGCAGTACTTTTGTGAAGCAGGACGTTGACCGGACATAGTTACACAGACTTTAATGTAAATATAAAGGGTATTTTCACAAGAAAACTGCATGCAATGTTACATAAATACATCAGAGATGGTGCTAAAGTGAAAGAAAATGCAGTAATGTCCTGCTCTGACCCTGTGTAGGGAAAAGCTCAAATTGGGATTGGACGTAGATATTGGGAGATAATCTAAACTTGTAAAGTTGCTTTGAGACAATGCTCCATTGTAAAAAGCGCTATATAAATAGATCTGACTTGACTTGACTTGTTGGTGGGTGTGAACCACAGAGTCCTGGCCTGATGTTTCCCCGATGGACAATTCGTGGCATTTCTACTGGCACAATATTGCTCTGTTTGTGCTCTCACCATCTTACAATGCCATGTTTGCAGCCACTCCCCAGATCAGTATGAATGACACACGTAGCTATTGTCATAAATGGCCTCGGCAATTTGCATATGCAACAGATCACCTGTCCCATTTTTATGCTGGTGTCGGTCGTTATGCAAATGTGCTTTACACAAGACTGAAGAAGTCACTCAGATTAATGACGAAAAGCTTGAACTGAACCTGAACTGGTATTTACTTACCTGGATTATTGAGCATGCATCAAGACATATAGAGAAGTTGTGTAAATATTACACTGAGTTTCATGTTTTTTTTTTTTTCTATTTTCGTCTCCAGAAACAAACACCTTGTCACAAGTCTTTCCCTGCTCCTTATGTCTACGTTCCTATACATCCCAAATATACCTCTACAACCACATCAAAAGTTCCCACTCTGATGCATATAAGGCTCTCCTAAAATCAGAAGAGCCTGAAAATGTGACCAGAGGTCAGCAAAAGGCAAACGTTGATTTGTCCACTGGAAGTTTGCAGAAGGAAGGTCACAGGTGTGCAGACTGTGGGAAGTGCTTTACCTACCGGAGTACTTTAAAGCAACACCAGCGAATTCACACGGGAGACAAGCCGTATCAGTGCTTGGACTGTGGGAAGCGTTTTACTTTCCGGCGTCACCTTCAACAGCACCGGCGTATTCACTCAGGAGAGAAATCTTATCACTGCTCGCAGTGCGATAAGAGCTTTAATAACCAGGGGAATCTCCAACGACACCAGCGCATCCACACTGGAGAGAAGCCATTTCACTGCTTACACTGTGGAAAAGGGTTTACGCGACAGTGTCACCTCCTCTCCCACCAGCACATTCACACCGGAGAGAAGCCCTATCAATGCACAGAGTGCGGGAAGAGCTTTACTGAAAGCAGCTATCTGAAGAAACACCAGCGCATTCATACAGGAGAGAAGCCGTACCACTGCACAGAGTGTGGACGAAGCTTCACTTTTTTAAGCACAATTAAGAGTCACAAGTGCATGAAGCTAACAAACATGGAAAACCTGAATGACTGAATAAATCAGAAACCCAAAGCTGTGTTGTTAATCCTTAATCTAAGAGTGTTTAAAGTTTTAGTTTTGTAGGTTTTGTACTTGCTAAAGAATACATGCCAATATCAGAAAGAGCTGGGATGGTATGGAAACTGCACATTTGAATTCAAATTTCATTGCAGACAGTATGAAACCAAGATTTTGACTTAATGCCATTTGTTAATAAACATCCTTTAATGCATTTCAGATCTGCAGCATGTTCCAAAAAAAGTTGGGACGAGGACAATTTAGGGTAGTAATGAATTAAAAACTAAAAAATGATGTGATTACAAACAGGTGATTACAGTCATGATTTGGTACAAAAGCAGTATCCATGAAAAGTGTGGAGTAACGATTGGCACAGGATCTCCAGTTTATCAACAAATGTGTAAGAAAATATTTGAAATGATTAAAAATCGTGATCCTCAAAGTAAAATTGGAAGGGATTAAATGATTCAAGGAATCTGGAGGAATTTCCTAAAAAGCCTAAACAGAAGAGGTGTGATCTCCCATCCCTAGAACTGTTATTCATCAATAGCTGGTAGAACCACATAGGCAAGAGATTACTTTTTCGAGCCTTAGTGCTGTATGAGGAAAGTTTCTTCCTCATAATGCTTAGGGAGTTTTTCCTTGCCACTGTCGCCCTAGGCTTGCTCAATTTGGGATTGGCCGTAGATATTACAAGATATTCTAAAATTGTCCAATTACTTTGAGACGATGCTCTATTGTAAAAAGCGCTATATAAATAAATCTGGCTTGACTTATCAAGCACTACAATACGGAGTTACATTCAGAAATGCCCCCAAATGGGTGCCCCCAAATGTTCTTGGAGGCACCTGGGATTTTTCCAAAACAATGCAGAATAAGCCAAATCAGAAAACATTACAACCGAAATAAGTAAATCCCTTTCAGTCTTTACTAACCCGAAATTGCCCGTCTAAACTTTTTTTGGCATGTGTTGCAGGCCTAAAGTGCAAGAATGGATGTTTATTAACAAATTAAATGAAATTGACCAGAAAAAAAACATGACATATCCTGAGTTCATACTGAAAGTTTGAATATCGTTCAAAACTTTTCTGATTTGGGAATATAGATCAAGTACTGTCTCCTCAGAAGTCTGAAACATAGAGTATAGGTAACTATAGGACAGCAGCACCAAGTCTGATTTAACAGATGTCCTGCCCATTACTAATCAATGTATTTGCTTCTTGTGGATCCAGTGAAGCATAGTTCATGGATATCTGCTATTATAATTTCAACGAAACAATCAAGATGATGTACACGTGGAAGACACGGACAATCCCATGTGGTGTAATTAGCACATATTTGATGAAACTGTAATCTTAGAGACTGGTTTTATTTTTACACCCTGTATATGCAGACAGGTCAGAAAGGGTTGTGCTTCCGGCCCTAAGGACAGGTTGTCAGTAGGGGTACTTTACTAGCTGACATGAAGCAGTGCCTCCCTGTATGTGTCTATGAATGAGGGGTTTCCTGTTCACGCTGCTGACACCGGTGAGACATGCAGACTTTGATAACAGAAAACAATGCAAAATTGGAGTTAGATCTTTTGGACTACTACTGATACTTTCACTGTTCATTATTCTCCTTAAACCAATAAATTCATTTTCATGCATAGGCCTCTGATACTAAGTGCATCCCTGTCATGGATTGTCACGGTTGCTGTTGAGATGAGGCTGAGTTGGTAAGTGTTCATTGTGTGGTTGGTTTTGTCAGTCCTGTCCTGTAAAAGCATCCACCTGTATTTGTTAGTGACCTTTCTGATGCTGTTTGTCCATTTGGCAAACACTGCCATGTCCATTAAATCGTGCAATTATTCCTCCATATTTTTTGGCAGAGTCGTCTAAACTCGTCAAGACTAAAGGGACTATTTCACACCATTGGAACTAATTAAATTAAAATAAGTAAATTCTTTAAAAATCCTACAATGTGATTTCCTGGATTTTATTTTCTCATGTTATCTCTCATAGTTGAAGTGTACCTTTGATGAAAATTACAGACATCTCTCATCTTTCTAAGTAAGAGAACTTGCACAATCTATTGCTGACTAAATACTTTTTTGCCCCACTGTAAATGTTAAAAAGCCAAAGCGCAATGCTTTTTTTTAGACCGTCTCATTTCGGTACGGCCTTCGCCGTGGTCTACGCAGCCTTCAAAGGACACACCTTCATAGACCACGTAGACCACGTCCTTCAAAGGATTCAGCCCTAGTGTCGACAGCATGGCTCATGACAATACACACTCTTTCTATTGTTAGCCTCTTCTTTTTTAAGGTTGGCAAGCCAGGCTCATTACTGCCATTACTGGGCTGGAGTGTGGAGATATTTTAATCATCAAGTTATCTTGTATTGAATAATGAAGTCACTCCTATACAACGTGTAATGTTGAAGCTTAAAAATATGGAGTTTATTAAATGCAACTATAAAATCACAGTAATAACTTTGGAAAATAATGGAACGGTGACCACAACTTTGTGTGTGAGTATGTAACCTTATAAGACAGCTTTAATACTGGTCATTAAATTACTTGATTTTCTCAATCTCATTCTTACGGTCATTTGTCTAAAATCCATACAGAAAGTTCCAGTCATGAAAGAGAAGCTGTCTGTAATAAAGTGGCTGCTCGGCGGAGGTTAGTTAGTGCTGAAAAACCTCACTGACTTGAATTCCATAAATTTCCTGTTTGGGATATTTATTTCAGATTAGTGCCAACCAGTAGTCCATGTTTAACATTGGTTTTGGGATACTGTGTATTTACTTTATAATCATCTTAAACATGCATTTTAGTAGCCTTTGTGAATGATTTCTGAAATACAATCATTATTATACTCCGTTTGCTTGTTCCATCTGAAATTGCATGGTAACACACTAAATTACAGCTGCCTGATTGAGTAAGTACCACATAAGTGAGCAATTACCTGTGAGTAAGGCATAAAAAAGAAGCAAGGGTATGACAGTAGATGTACTCAGTACCGGTATCTTAATTCTACAAATATTTTACAAATAAGTGCACATAACTAATAATTATAGATTGCCCCCAAAGCGTCTTAACAGTATGACGGAGAATTATTGTCTTGCGTATGTACAAATACTTTATAAATAAGAAATGCAACTACTATTTTTTAATTTATTGTCGCATTTATCTTCCTTTTTACTTTTACCCCCTCAAGGAAGACATTTGTCATTGGTTCGCCACAAACTCCAACTGCTTCTTCCTCACGTTTCCATTGGGGCGATCCAGACACATCACCCACATGTTGTAACGCCCTTACCTTTTGGATTATGCCCCGTTTCCGTTTGGGTGGGATTACGCCTTGTTCGTTCCTGGTCTCTGATGGACAGGACAGATGAAGATGTCCGTGAAGCCTCCAGCCAGCTGTACTGCAGAGCCGCTCTAAACACGCGCCCAGTGTATTCCATCTGTGCCAGCTGCTTTCCGTGTGTTCACTTTGCTTAAAGCAGAGCAGACATCCAATGGTTGAATGTTTGGGGGTTGTTCACATGTATGTTGCTACTTGATTATAGGATCCTGATTTCCCTTTCCAAAGCGAGCGTAGAAGTGGTTAAGCTCATCTGGGAGGGTGGCAGGAGTCTGTGAATTGAGGACGCACGTGCAGAATGGGGATTTTTTATGTTCGTGATTGCTGTGTAGTTGGCAGCGTGCCAGACATCATGTCGAGAGGACCCAGAAATTATTTGAAGTGTCTCTTCAATCCTCTGCTTGTAGCAGTTTTAGCCTGGAAATTGCTCTTCTCAGGGGGTCACCATGCAGGGGAGGAGGGATGAGTAAGTGGGCAACCGGTCCGTACCAACCTAAGGCTGTATCTCTTGCTGATAGTGAGACGGCGGCATACTCTTGGTGATTAAACCAGGGCTGGGGCGGGTGGGATTGGTTTGGAAAGTTAAAGAAAGAAAATTTTGTTTGATGATTGTGTGTGGTCACAGTGTCCACACACATGTTGATATTTTCCAGTACAGAGTTGGTATACCTGTCAATGTTAATCTGAGAGTCCGTGGTGGCTTGGGCAGCAAATACACTCCAGTCTGTGCACTCAAACTGTTGCTGGAGGTTGTAATCAGCACATTCTGACCAGGTCTTGACGGTCTTTGTTGTGGGTTTCACACGTTTGATGACTGGAGTGTACTTGGGCATCAAGAACAAAGAGAGATGATCAGATTGTCCTAGATGGGGGAGGGGTGTGACTTTGTAGGCATCCACTACACTGGTGTAAACATGGTCCAAAGTTTTTTGTCCTCTTGTGGTACAGGAGACATTTTGATGAAACTTTGGAAGTACTGATCTCAATGTGCAATGATTAAAGTCCCCAGTTACAATGAAGACCCCTTCTGGGTGCTTGGTTTGCAGCTTGTTAATAGCAGCATAAAGTTCTTTTATTTCATATGCCTGAGCGTATAAACCTAGATTGTTTATATCCACATCCTTCTCGCTACTTTTATGCTCCACAGTATGCTTGAGCATCTCATTGCTTTTTGTTTTCGTCCACGTCCTTTGTTTATGATTAGACATCTTCTGTTAGCTGTGTTGCCCTTGGTTGTGTGGACTTTTCCATTTTGGATTTTTGCTTTAATAAGTTTAACTTTTTACTATGCTCATCTCTCCTGTTGCTGGCGTACGTGACAGAATACTACACCTATAATGCAGATGGCAGGTTTTAACACCACCCTGGTTCTGTCAGTGGGGATCCCCCTTCCGGAAAAATATGACGGCAACGCATGAAAATGTGGGGAATTTTTTAGGCTGTGCTTCGGGTACTCGGAGTACGAGTGCATATATTTTGTTTATTGGTGCCTCACCAGTAGGGTGTTGCAGTGGGCTGTTAGGAACTGGTCACAATTGGAATAAGGAACTTGCAAACAATTTTTTCGAGACACTCTTGGTGAATTTTGGCCTCGCCCCTGGGGAGGTACTAGGGGACATTTCGGATATGTTCATCCGCCACTCACTATATCCTCTGTTAGCTGGCTGTTCCAAGGTTCTCGTCATCGCCAGAGCTACGTTTGCCCTGAAGACTGCAGTTCCTGAGCTCATCTACAAAAAGCCAGTTCCTGAGTTCGTCCAGAAGACATCACTTCCTGCACCTGCTCAGGAGAAGCCAGTTCGTGAGTTCGTTCAGAAAATGTCAGTCACAGAGTCGTTCCAGATGACATCCGTTCAAGAGCCTGTCCAGAAGACAGTCGTCCCAGAGTCATTCCAGACGACATCCGTTCCAGAGTCGCGGCAGACGATGCCAACTCCAGGGTTGTCCCCGGCGACCCCAGCTCCAGTCCCTGTCCCGAGGATGTCCGTTCCAGTGCCCGACCTGAAAAAGTCGGTGCCAGTTCCTGCCCCAGGGAAGTCTGTGCCAATGCCTACCCCAAGAAAGACTGTGCCTGTGCCAACCCCAAGTCAAGTCAAGTCAGATTTATTTATATAGGTCTTTTTACAATGGAGCATTGTCTCAAAGCAACTTTACAACTTTAGATTATCTCCTAATAACTACGTCAATCCCAAATGACAGCCTAGGCGACAGTGGCAAGGAAAACTCCTGAGTTATAGAAAGAAACCTAGGAGGACCAAGACTCAAAAAGGGACCCACCTCGCTGGGCGGCGTAGTGATAAATCTAAGAGCGAAACTAAAGTCATGGAGTCAAAGTTTGAATAAATGTGAATGTAATGCAATTGACATTAAGTGGCCCGGTATGATGGGGCTGGGGCTGGCAGCTGATGACGGAAAGCGCTGAGTGTGAGAGCTACAGCAGATGAACATCCATGTGGGGCTGGACTGCCGAACACAGCTCGGAGAGAAACATAAATGTATTGTTATGATTTAGAGCACAGGGTCTATTAACAATCACTATGCCATATCAATCACTGATGCCAAGAGTAGCATGAGACCCCGGCAAGCAATTAGCTATAGCAGCATAGCTTGGTAATAGAGACTGGTAGGAAAACACAGCCAAGAGGGATCACATGAGACATTGGCAACCCCACGTCTCTGATCACCATAAGACTCTTTGACTATGAACCCCCAGCTCTGCCCTTATTCTAAGGCAAGGATGCATGAGTCAAGATCACGAGGACCAAAGCCCAGTTCAGCCAGACCGCTCACTCGACACTCCCGGCTAGCGGACAAGGCAGGCAGGCCAGACATGACTCCAGACTCCGGCCCCAGTGACCCGAGCCATGCATCCTGGTCTAAATCTAGTCAAATCACATCAGCTACAGAGACCGCCCAGAGCATGCCCCTCCCAGAGACTGTCCAGAGCACATTGCGTCCAGAGACCATCCAGAAGATGCCCGTTGCAAAGACCATCCAGAGCATGCCCATCCCAGAGACCATCCAGAGCATGTCGGCTCCAGAGGTTGTCCAGAGAATGCCCGTAGCAGAGACCATCCAGAGCCCATCAGCTCCAGAGACCGTCCAGAGCACGTTGGCTCCAGAGACTGTCCAGATCAGGCCTGTCCCAGAGACTGTCCAGAGGATGCCCGTAGCAGACTATCTGGAGCACGTCAGCTCCAGAGACTGTCCAGACGATGCTCGTCACAGAGACCGTCCAGAGCACATCAGCTCCAGAGACCGTCCAGACCATGGCAGTCGCCCAGACAGCCAAGTTGGTAACTTCTTCAGAGAGTGTCAAGTTGGAACTTGTCCCAGAATCTGATAAAATTGGTGCATGTCCCGGAGTCTGCCAAGTCTGCGCCTGTTCCAGAGTTTGCCAAGTTGGAGCCCGTTTCATAGACTGTCAAATCGGAGGCCAGTTCAAAGACTGTCAAGTCAGATCCCGTTCCAAAGTCTAGTCTGTCGAGTCAGAGCCCGTTTGTGGGACTGTCCTGTTGACACCCATACTGGAGTCTTTCAAGTTAGAGCTCTTCCCAGAAACTGTCAAATCAAGTCAAGTCAAGTCAGATTTATTTATATAGCGCTTTTTACAATGGAGCATTGTCTCAAAGCAACTTTACAAGTTTAGATTATCTCCTAATAACTACAATCCCAAGTTCAGCAAGCCTAGGGCGACAGTGGCAAGGAATCATGGTCCAATCCAGAGTCAGTCGGGTCAGCGCCAGATCCAGAGCCTGTCAACTCAACTGCTGTTTTTGAGACTGTCAAGTCAGCATCTGTTTCAGAGTTCATCAAGCCAGCGCTCCGCTCACTGTTCTGCCTATTGGACTCCGCTGGCTGGGAATGCATATAAGCTCGGCTGGAACTTAAGCTCATTGTGTAGTATTGACTCGGTCACGTCCAAGCATACTGTGCAACCTTACCTTTTGGATTACGCCTGTTTTCATGTTTATTACGTCTGCTTCGTTCCTGGTCTCTTGTGTGGATTTACTCCGCTTCCGACTCCATGGTACGGCTGAGCATCTTAACACTCTTTATTGTTTATTGTTCATGGCACATCTGAGCGTCTAAACGCTCAGGGGACTGTGGTGGCCTAGTGGTTAAGGTACTGGACTCTGGACCAGAAGGTTGAGGGTTCAAATCCCACCTCTGCCAAGCTGCCACTGTTGGGTCCTTGAGCAAGACCCTTAACCCACAATTGCTTGGATTGTAAGATTGTATCAATTGTAAGACGCTCTGGATAAGGGCGTCTGCTAAATGCTGTAAATGTAATGTAAATGTAAATGTAACTTTATTGTCGATGTCTGCATTGTCCTTGCTACGTTTATAAATCTGGGGTACGCCCGAGTGTCTAAACGCTCTTGTCTATCTCCGCGTCCTACTCTTCTCCACCGTATGCCTGAGCATCCAAACGTTCTTTTAGATTTTTGTCAGCATCCTTTGTTTATGATTAGACATCTTCTGTCAGCTGTATTGCCCTTGGTTGTGTGGACTTTTACATTTTGGATTTTTGTGGAACCTACGCTTGTCTCTCCCGTTCCTAGCATATGTGACAGACATATGGCCAACTACTTCCATTACAGGCACTAACAAAGCCTCATAGCTAGCAAAAATAAATTCTGTAGATGTGACTGACCACAGTAATTATGGAGTATTTTACACACTGTATAGCCTATGTATTTTTATAGCGGACTTTTTATGTGCATAGCTGACTAATATCAGTTTCGTTCTGCTCACATGGTTACACCAGGGAATATGCATCGGTGTCCTCGTTCCGTTTTCCTCCTTCCTCAGCTCATCAGGGTTGCCTTTGGGTCATCATGTTCACACAATAGGTCCAAGGCATATGGCATTCCTTTTATTTATTTAAGATTCTTTTGACAAAACAGAAAACAAAATAAATGTGCACTCTGCAGACTTAAACTTCACTGGTGTGGGAACGTCACACCAATGTGTTCAGAAACGTTATAAAGTAAAACATTTTCTAAATTGAAGAGTAACTTAGTACTAAGTATAATGCCAAGTATATGAAGTATAGTTTTGTACCCTCTACTTTCCTGTAGCTTGCTCTCCAGTACAATTTAATATAGGCTGTGCAGGCTGTAATTTGTATTATAGCCCTGTACCCTCTACTTTTGTGTAACTTGCTCTTAAGTACCCTGTAAAACAGGCTGGGTGGGCTGTAATTTCAAGTGTAACACTGTACCCTCTACATTCCTGTAACTTGCCTTTATGTACCATGTAAAACAGGCTGGGTGGGCTGTAATTTAAAGTGCACTTTAGTACCCTCTACTTTTCTGTAACATGCTCTGAAGTAAATTGAAATATAGTCT